>PKQL01000003.1:0-250486 GCA_002916455.1 Penicillium sp. CF05
CAAGAGATTGCTCTTCAAGCTCAGTCAGTTTATGTGAGTTAGCGCGTGAATTCGCGCGGTTTTGAACACCCCGGAGGCGGCGGCGGAGGGTAGCCTCAGGCACTTTAAAACAGCGTGCAGCTTCACGAATTGAAGAGATCTTTTCATTCTTAAAGTCTTGTATAGCTAGTAAGATCCTACCCTCTTGCTCTGTTGAATTTTTAGACGATCGAGAACGAATTGGTGGCATAGTGGGTGGTTGAAGAGAGAGGGTTATATTAATTGACGCGTTTTGGGTGGGGGTGCGTCACTCGGTAGTGTGCGTCACTCGGTAGTGGATTACGTTACTTAACCTTGGAAAAACCGAGAAAAGTATGGAAACACCGTCCTATTTTTAGTCAGATTTAGTCTCTTTAGACCCAGAATAGGGTGTTTGTCTGAGCGAACAGGCATCAGACATCCACCCATGAATAGCCCTAGTATCCTCCAATTTGACTGGGTACATCTACGGAGCACGGTATGAGGGTGTACAATCCATGGAATTATCATTAGATGCTTGCGAGGCTGTGCTTTTATTTGCGTGACTTTATTGGATTATCTGTAATCTGTACATATGCAACGATGGTGTTGGCAATTTTCTGACAGTGACATGTGAACTCAAAGTGCTAGAGAGAAGTTCCAATCCTGTGCCTTTGAATCAGTTTCCTTGGCCGATATCACTCAGTGGGTGCTGATCAACGTACCGGATTCGGCTTCATCTACGCATAGAAGATTACTGGGCGAGATTTGTACATGCAGCCTAGCTGTGGGTTTTATTGGTCGCGCAAGTCTGATATCATGAAACGCAAATGCCAATCAGCAAAAGTAAAAAACAGACCGAAACCTCATGCCTTCGATGCGCCGCTGCGCAAAAAAAAGTGGAATCGAACCAACGACTGATATCGCCGAACGCCAAAGGATCGAATGTAGAGAAACAACAATGAGAAAAGCCGAGTCGTGCTACACCACTAGTATCTCCGCCGGGTGGGCTCAGGGCTGGGGCTTCGGCTGGCGCTGCGAGGGTCTCTGCCGCGCTCCTTGAGCCACTTCTTGGTGCTGAGACGCAGCTCACGGTCAAGCTCAGGCGAGGGATCYTTCCGGTGAATGAAATTGCAGAATCCCCCTCGTACACATCCTTCACCGCTATTGAGTCGACAACAGGCTTCTCGGAAATCCGTGACTGGTGATAACTCGCAGTATATGGGTCGCGCTGCGTACCAACGGGAGTTTAAGGCATCGCATGCTGCCTGTGCATCTTCTTCATATTTGAATCGGCCGTAGACGTTGCCAATGAGATCTATTGTCGCGAGACCAAATATTAGCAGGGAGTCGGGCATTTTAGGGAGAACATTACTTACGGTCGTTGTTGTTGTCACAGATGACCAACTCTTCGAGTTCACCATACTTGCACATCTCACACCATACGTCCTCGTAGAAGGCATCGAAGTGGTTCTGCATCTGGCTGGGGTTCATCTTGTTCTTGGGGTCGTAGGCCGGGTTCTGGTACATGTTCGGCATGAGAATGGTTTGCGAGTACGAAGGCTTGACGTGTTTGCGAGAGCAGCGGTCACCGTGTCGGCATGCGCCGATTTTGTAGTAGAACGAGCAATTGACCTTGTCCTGCTCGGTACCGAAGATGGATGCAAGGTAGTTGGCCATGGTTACTGGCAAGCTCTGATGCTGGCTGAGGAGAATTTAAGGGAAAGTGAAATAAGAGCGACGTGTCGCAGATGCAGGAGAGGCTGAAAGAAATGAAAGGAAAGGGCGAAGTTGCTTTGACAGCCGGATGATATCCGATGCCTGAAGTTTCTGGAGAGCTCGAGTGGCGCGAGTAATTGATGACTAAACCTGGGGAGCTGCGCGGGCGGTCGGAATAACTATTTTCCGAGCACTGTAGATGAATTGTTTCAGGGCCAAATATGCCATATTTACGTGCCCATTTCGAAGCTGAGCGTAGTACCCTATGGCGGTGAGCCAAAGGCCGTACAGTATTTAGGGTTCTGGAGGGGAGCAAAGCTGCGGAAATGAAACGAGTGGACTACAGATGAAGGGATAGGAAGCGTCACTAATACAATGGCCATTCTACCTACAACATACATGGACCCATCTGAATAACTACACCTTTTTCACCGCATATATTTCATCATCGTGCTTCAACATTTGAATTTGCATCCGCTGGTTTGAAAAGCTGGCTTTAATATGACATTAAAATTCGAAGTCCAAAGATGATGAGTCTTTCTAATAATGACGAGGTAAGAAGTAAATGACTTATGTTGTTTGACTGGAAGGGCATTGGAGGTCTTTCCAAGGTTCTAATAGATCAAATGCTCACAGCTTAGAACCAGGACCTTTGTCCTGGACCGACAAGCCGCTCACATCCACTGAAAGCTTTTGCTTTTTGATCATATCAGAAACAACCTTTCCAGTCCCCAGGCACAAAGAGATTCCCCACGGTCCGTGCCCAGCAGCTATAAAGACGCCACCCCTGGGGTTTGCTTTCACTCCTCCCAAAGAGCTATCTCCAACCCTTCCAATTGTGGGACGACCAGTATTTCCCGCCGGGCGGAAGCACAGCCCTTCACGGATAATCTCCAAGTCATCTGTGTTGGCCGTCTCTTCGGCAGCCTCCTTCATTCCCTTGGGAAGAAGTCCCATTAGACGAACTGCAACATCTTTTAGTTTTTGCATCTCGGAGGGATTAAAAAGCTGGCTAGTATCCTCGGCACGACGTGGAAGCTTCATCGAGGGGTTGTTGAGACCGGCGATATAAATCTCTCCGCCCTCCCTGAGGAAGATCTCCGGGCTAAACCCGCACGATGGAGGGTGAGTGGTGAATACAGCATGACTATTTCCACGGTACACGTTTTTTTCATGCTCCAGTGTATACCGAGGGGATCGGAAGACCAGTGAATATCCAGCCAAAGGCGTTATATCAAATGATACCTGAGAGGAGGGGAACAGGTCTCTGAGAACCTGTGGTGTCCACGGCCCCATGCTCAGAACAAGGTTCGTACACGGAATGATTGTTTCCTTATTGGAATCCAAAGACACGATTTTGACAGCGACAATCGTGCCGTTCACATCCTCGACAACTGTGGTCGCCTGGGCTGGATTATGAAGCTTAACGCCTCGGGAGATAGCGCTGTCAATGAGGAACTGGCTCAACCGCAATGGATCACTAAACACAATTAAGAAAATTATTCACGAAACGCTTCAATTTTTTACTCACGCTTGCGCCACAGTTTCGCCATGGCTGATTTTCTCTAGAACTCCCTCTTTCTGCATCGTCAACCACTCCGGAAACTCAACCGGAGCAGTATCCTCGGACCCAGCCGCCGCCTCTGCTCTATTGGTGCCCGTTCGCAACCAGTCGTCACCGCGGGACCCCCCTCGCTTGCGTTGAGCAACGGTATCCAAGTTGAATGCTACTCCTTTCATAAATCCCCATTTTTTATCTCCGCCATGCGCTGCGGCGAGCTCATGGTGCAAGTCGAAGGACATAGCACTAAGAGGGGCAAGAGGTGGCTCGAACCAATCTCTGGCTAGGAAACCCGCGGCATATCCCGAGGCCGAAGTGAAGAGCTCTGGAGATTGCTCAACGATGTGAATCTCACCTTTTGGCTGGTTGGCAGATAGGTAGTACCCAATTGAGGCTCCAATGATACCTCCTCCAAGGATGATTGTCGACATGCTGGCTATTGTAGGTGTAGAATTAAAATGCTTATCAACGCAGATCGTCGGGGTAATGTGTCTGTGGTTGGATAATGCTTGCAGATGGGACTGTTCGAGCTTATATCCCCCGGCAATCTATGGTTTTCTTTCCTGGTCTTTGCGCCGGCCCGGGAATGCATGCAAGTGGTGGGATGTGATAGCGGGGAGGAATTCCATGGATTATCAGATAATGATACATGCGATGGACCTATGTACGCGGGACCCTTGGACCCAACCTTGTAAGTACTGTGGAGTAGGGGAAGAGCTAATCGCAAATGTTAGCTCTTTTAGGCGATTGTTCAACTGTTTCCTATTAAAAGCAGATCTCTAAATAGCTCTTCCGGGATCTACAACTTGTTATCATGTACGGTTTCGTGAATGTATATGTCTATGGGATGTCTACATAGGTATCTAACATGAGGAAACTAACTCTGGGGAGTACCTTCAATCGCGTATTTCTTATTGCAAACTAAACTATTACTCGGACTATGGCTCAAGTATATGCCTATAGGTTCCATCCCATGTGTACTCTGTTTAATAGAAGGTGTACAGCATGACGTCTACCCATGCAGGGAAACCATCCCGGTGTCGGCGGGGGCCCCACGAGATGAATAAGCCCCGCACTAAACCTTTTCTGGCACTCTGCCACTGTCCACGGCCCGAGGGTCAAGCTTCATATTATTATTCTTTGTCATAATTGATATTCGGCATTAGAAACTGCAAATAAATTTTGTAAAGTAAGTTATACCACCTCTCTAGGGTCCCTCAACCCTCGAGTTACTGGCTCTACAGTGCTGTTCAGTCATGTTTGTTCCATCCATATATCCCCGAGAGAGCTCAAGCACGTTTATGGAACAATAAGTCTCTCGGCGTATAAAGCAATGCTGAAACCTGTCACCATGCGTTCTCCTTGCTGCTATCATTCGAATTCCAGCACCTTTTCTGGCGTTCACTCGTCGCGGTGTTGATTTTCTACTAGGAGCTTCATATCACTAACACGACTCTAGCATTCATCAAAATGGCAGCCAAGACCATCATTGTCACAGGAGCTTCAAGAGGTACCAGCCCTCAAACTTTGTGCATGGCCATATGCTGACATCAACCCCTCTAGGCATCGGTCTTGCTGTGGCCAAGTATCTGCTCACGGCACCTCAATCCCACAATGTGGTGGTGGTAGCCCGCAGCGTCGAACCCCTCCAAAAGCTCAAGGAGCAATACAGCAAACAGGTCGCAGTCCTGAATGGCGACCTGTCAGACTTTTCTCTTGCCCAACAGGCCGTCGACACAGCCATCAAGACCTTCGGTCGGCTCGATGGAATGGTCCTTAACCATGGCCTGTTAGGCCAGATCGGCAAAATCGCCGATGCTGATCTGCAGCAGTGGAAGGAAGGCTTTGATATCAACTTTATCAGCTTAGTTGCTTTTGTACGGGACCTACATCAAGTCTACTATGCACTACTAACAGAATCTAGGCCAAAGCGGCTCTCCCGGCTCTCCGTGAGTCCAAAGGAAAAATCATCTTCACATCTTCCGGTGCAGCAGTTACTGGCTACCGTGGTTGGGGTCTCTACGCTGCCACAAAAGCCGCCATGAACAACTTTGCCATGAGCCTGGGTGCCGAAGAGCCCGATGTCACCTCCGTGTCTATCAGACCCGGTATGGTCGACACTGAGATGCAGCGCGCTCTGCGGGAGGACCATGCCACAGCATTGGACGCCGAAATGCACTCCAAGTTCACTGGAGTCCACAAGGACGGCAAGCTCCTCAAGCCCGAACAGCCCGGCCATGTCATGGCCAAGCTGGTGGTCGATGCGCCAAAGGAATTCAGCGGCCGTTTCTATTCGTATGTGCAATCCCACACAGATTACGCGAGGAATACTAATTATTGGCAGGTGGAACGACAAGGAGCTTGAGGGTTTCCAAGAATAAGAATTTCATTGATAGCTAATGTAAATTTTTGGGTCATATCTGTGATCTTCATAGCAAGTCAGTAAAGATCGCCATATAACAATGAGTGCAAGAATTGAAACAATGATTGTTTACAAGTCAGTCGAAAGATGAAAAGCAATACATTTTAGAAGCATTAGGTGCAGAGCACCTTCATGTTTAGCATGGAATGTAAAGGTATACATCATGTAATTGGAATTGAAAATATAGCAAAATTTCTGCGCGTACCTTTAGATAGTACAGATGTAAAGATTCCAATCCTTCCAATTGTGTGCCGCAAATATAATCCAAGCAGAAACGAGCTCCAAGCTACAAGAAGGGATGTATTTCCTGTAAAATTCTTCAATAAAGTTAGCAACAGCTTCAACAAATGAAGTGAGATGCAAATATGCAGAATTGATAGAGATCAGATAGTCCGTTTGGCTAGGACAGGTAAGGTCACCATAGAATGTATGATAGGGGCGACAAGCAAAGTTCATCATGATAGAAATTGGGAAAAAGAGATTCGAGCAAGAGCTTACCATTAGTGTGTGGCCTTGGAAAGAGTCGATCTCATTTGAAGGACTCTTTCCAAGGTAGTTGGAGGAGAGTGAAGACTGATGAAGAAGAAGTAAAATAGGAAAAAAATTTCAGCTCCATTTATGTGGCCCAAAGCGGTAGTATTCTGCCGGCAAGAAATTGTACTTAACTCCGTCGCGCGTCTGCGATGGGCCTCGAAACTTTGAGCCCCACGCAAAAGATCAAAGAAATTAAAGCATCCCTTTCTGCGCCTCTCCCTTAGGATCTGACACTTGTTCTTTATTCGCCTGTCACCATATTACCTGATCCGCTATGTCCGACCGAGAATTCAACTGTAAGTGATATCTAGATCTTGGCCGCCTCCGCGCAACCTGCTGACCTGTACGTGAATAGCAAACGATGACCTATCGCTGCCCAAAGGTACGGTGCAACCTTCAATGTGTACAGCTCTTTGTGAGCTTCTTTGCTGCTTCAACACCTATGCACTTGTGGCTTCACATACGTGTTTGCTAGCATTTGCTAACTTATCTCTACGATAGCGACGGTCCAGAAGATCATCACCGAGATTTTACCACCTAGCTCCGGCCAAACCTTCTCAAAGGATGCGCGCGACTTGCTCATGGAATGCTGTGTTGAATTCATCACACTGATATCCTCCGAAGCGAATGATATCAGCGAGAAGGAGGCCAAGAAGACCATCGCTTGTGAACATGTGGAGAAGGCATTGCGGGATCTCGGTTTCAGTGATTATATCGCTGATGTACTCGCTGTTGCCGAAGAACACAAGCAACAGCTGAAGGTATGTTCACATTTGCTTAAATCTGTGACACCTTAGTTTCCAGGCTGACCTCTAATCTTCATTATAGTCACGAGAGAAGAAGCAGAGCAAGATGGAGCAAAGTGGTCTAACAGAAGAGGAGCTGCTAAGACAACAACAGGAGCTATTCAGATCAGCCACTGACAAGTACCATGCTGGCCCCGAATAGAATCACCTCAGTCTCATGCTGGTCATAGAGTGGAAAAGATGATGGCGTTTGTGTGTTCCACCGGATATGTGGGTCTGGAGTTTTTCAATGATTTCTGTTTTTCTTTTTTTTTTCCTTCCTCTGCTTTGAGAAGATGGGTTGTGGGTAGGATATACTATCTAATGATGCGACAACGCACAATGCATTTGTTATAATTGCATATGATTTGAATGTTCAACAGGCATGATCCACCTCTCACTACAACATAGAAGGCCCAGCAATATATAGCATATATTCAATAAAAGTGTCTGTGTAAGCCACCATGGTATTTAGTGCTACACAAATCTTGTTCTGTCTGAGTTCATAAACAATACTGTCCATCTGGGCAGGTGGCTCTGTGTATAATTTCTAGTGCACCCGTTGTATCCGTTGTATATATATCATATCAATCCTATAATTTCGATCTGACTTCAATATTTGATTCTTTTCCATTTTAAATGAAGTACAATAGTAAATCAACCATAGTAATTGAGTAAATAGATTCTCCAGAATTAACAAGTTTTGTTTGTATCAATCGAAGTTGATTGTTGAAGTAGACCCTCCAAATCTCCAAGAGACATCTCCCATCGACTCCACTACACGTGATTTCTGATCCGTCCAAATCACACTAACCACAATGGGAAGAAAGCGCGAACGCAAATCGAGCCACCGCGGAGCTCCCGTGCGCAGTCATCACTCGTCGCAATCGTCGCAACGCTCTTTACTACCACTGGTAACAATGCCTCCCTTCAAGGATGAGCATATCCTGGTATGTGTGGTTCTTCATATTTTCTTATTCAAAATTAACCCGTCCATCTAGCTAATTGCGCCGGGTTCGCAAATGACCTTGGCGCAGCTCGGCCTGCCTGAAACATTCACGCCCGCGCGATTTCGGTTCCCAACCCGCATGTTCCCTGCTGAAAAGAAGGGAGAATATGAGCCTTACCGTGTTCACGAGAGACGTCAAGAGGTCAAGGTCAACAATGACACGGATGCTCCAAAGCCGGACGTGGAGATGAAGGACGCCGAGCCCGCCACGGCCGATGGTACCACAGCCACAGAAACTACCGTCAAGACCGACGAAAATACCCAAGATAATGGCGATTCAACTAAGACCATAGAAGAGGTCTTCTACGAGGAGGACCCGGCATCCGACGAAGGGGCAATCTATCCGATCGAGAACGGACGTATTGTCGACTGGCCCTGTTTCTTCGCCCTGCTCACTCACATTCACAATACTTTGAGCCCACCTTTCCACACCCCTATTATGCTTATTGGCCAGCCAGTCTGGTCCGCACGCGATCGCGAAGCAATTACTCAATTCGTCTTTGAGAAGTTCAAGGCACCCGCGTTTAGCCTTATGGACTCTGCTCTTGCGGCCTGCTACGGCTATGGGACAGCCACAGCCACTGTTGTCGATGTTGGAAAGGGCAAGGTCGATGTCACTGCTGTGACAGACTTCGCAGTCAATGAACACGGCAGGGGAATCGCACTGGAGGGGTGTGGTGGTGACGCTATGACCGATCGTCTTGTTGAGTTGCTGGGTCCGAAGGGGTTCACCAGAGAGATGTGCGAGCAGCTCAAGCGAAGCAATATTACTGAGATTCTGCCCCCAGGAACTCCACTGCCTGGGTCTGCTGCTACTGCGCGCCAGGGCGCCAACCCTGCTGCTGCTGCCTCAACGGGCGGACCAGATGGAGATGAATCTGCTCCGCGCGGCCCAGGAGACGGCACTCAGACAGGAATAGAAGGGGATAATGGTGACGAGGAGGAGGASGGTGTTCTCGATGTCGCTGCGATTGTCAGCGGCGACCCCACTGAATATCTTGCCAATGTCGAGAAGGAAAAGACAACTACCAAGAAAGGCGCAGTTGACCCCAAGGGAGCCCGCCTACCTAACTCGAAGAAAGAGAAGGCGTCATTCCAGTTCGAAGAGTTTGTTCAATTGGAAGGAGAGAAGGCAGCAGCCAACGGTGCTCGGCAATATATCCGTCATACTCGGGATATTGAAGTCAGTGTTGAGCGTTTCCTTTTAACTTCGCCTCGCTCGAAGGTCGGAAACCGCCTGACTAGTGGTATCCTCGAAGATATTGCGACTCAGGTTCACCACACCATCCTTGCCGTCCCAGATGCTACAAAACGAAGCGAGCTTTGGGACTCTCTAATTATTGTTGGATGTGGAAGCAAGGTCAAGGGTATGTGTTATGATTGCTACCTAGGGTTTAGTTCCTTTCGCTAACATTAAAACAGGTTTCACACAGGCTTTGCTGGCTGTCATCACGCAAAAGTTCATACTTTCTCCGTCCGGCACCATCTTCACGTCTGAAATTCCTTCGAACTTCACCACTCCCCTTCCGACCGGTGCCAACACACCAGCTCCTATGGGTCAACCCGGCCCGATGTACCACCCCACGGCACCTGGAGTAAACCCGCTCCTTGTGGCTGCTACTCACAACAATCCCGGTATGCCCGGTGGTATGCCTGGCACGCCCTCCATGGACCCCAGCATGATGTCACACCACCGTTCAACCGGCCACTCCCAAACTCCAACCTCAGTCAAGACTTTGAAGCTTCCTGAGTATTTCCCAGACTTCAAGGACCAAGGCAACAGTAACGCTCCTGGCACCAGCGCTGGGGGTACCCCAGGCGTGCCCGGCACATCCCAAGGTGGCCATGGAATGGAAGAGGCTGTTTTCCTCGGTGCTCAGATGGCTGCCAAGGTCTTCTTTGTCATTGATCAGGGTCTCAGCAAGGGTTACATGAGCCGGGTTGAGTACAACGAGAGCGGACCGTCTGCAGTCCACGAATACATCTTGTAATGCTTGCAGAGTCGGTGATTTGATACTCATGCTATTCTATCTCACACTTCTTCGCCCGCTGTTGTTGAACACTTTCGCCTTGGCAAAGTTGGCTGGTTTTGTCTCCGAAATATCTCTTTCTTGTTTTATGTACGCTATGATCCTAGGTAGAAAAGCGATCTCAGGATGGCGTAGGCTTTGGGGGAGTTCTATTTAATTTTACCAGGATAGTTCAATGATACTCGGCTTCATTTCATGTTCATCCATCTAAACATTGAATTAAGGAGTCAACTAACTAATCGATCTTGGGAGACTAGAGAGAGTCTCTTTGGTATGCGTCATGTGACATATTATATAATAATACGGCTCATCGCATTGATCTGCGCCACATCCAAGCTTTCTCACGACTCGCTTTGAACGCTTCTCAACATACCTCATCTTTCTGATCTCTTGATATTTCCAAGCTTTCCTTTCTTGTCGCTTTCAGTGAACGCTTCTCCGATTTTATTTATCAACATACAAAATGGGCCGTGCGGAGGCTGGCAGTACCAAAGCCATCGGCAACAAGATCAAAAGCAAAGGATTGGGTCGCCTTCGATGGTATTGCCAAGCATGCGAGAAACAATGTCGAGATGAGAACGGTTTCAAATGTCACACCATGACTGAAGGGCATGGTAAGGAACTCTATCCCCCAGGCCCTGGCCACCGGCTAACTTTATATAAGTGCGACAGATGATGATCATTGGGGAAGACCCGCGCAAGCACATCAGAGAGTTTAGTCGCGAATTCGAGCGCACTTTCCTCGAGACCCTCAGGACCACGCATGGAACTAAACCTATCAACGTCAATCATTTCTATAATCAAATTGTGGCCGATAAGCAGGTATGTCTCTAGTATTCCACGCTTTTCTGCTTATTCTGGCTAACTTTTTCATAGCACATCCACATGAACAGCACAGGTATGTCGCGACGGAAAGGATAAACGAGGACTAATGCTAACTTTGGTGGCAGAATGGAAAAGTTTATCACAGTTTGCAGCCTATTTGGGCCGGGAGGGGAAGTGCCGAGTTGAGGACACCGAAAAGGGCTTGGTCATAGCGTGGATTGATAACAGTCCAGACACACTTCGCCGCCGGGAGGCCATTTTAAAGAAAGAACGCCAGGAGAAGGGAGACGAAGAGCGAGAGCAACGCTTGATTCAGGACCAGATTAAGCGGGCCCAGCAAGCGGCGCTGGCTAGCAGCACTACGACAGAACCAGAACCCGAGGCGAGATTGTTGCAGAGGAAGGAAGGAGAGAAGCTGACGTTGAATATTGGACTTGGCTCGAAGAAGACAGATGCAAAGCCTTCCTCGCCTCCTACGGCAACAACGACGGCGGAGTCGCCAGAAGAAAAAGATGCACCGACAGGGAGCGCCGACTCTTCGTCTGCGCCTGCCGCACCCGTCAAAATATCGATGTCAATGGGTACACAGAAGCCGAAAAACGTGTTTGCTGCAGCAGCTAAGAAGAACCCTTTAGCTGGGAAAAAGGGTTCTATATTCACAGCGCCTAAGAAGATGACTGAACAAGAGAGGATTATGAGAGCTGAAATGGAGGCAATGGAGCGAAAACGGTCTCGTCCAGACTCTGGATTCACGAACAAGCGACCAAAGATCACTTGAAGTGACACGCCTTACATAGAGAAAAATACATACCCAGCTACCCGGCCCATGCGGCTGAGCCTATCACCCTGCACAACACCCTATGGGAGGATTTGGGCCGGGTAAGTCATTTCTTCAAATTATTTCCGTCTGTATCATGTTCAGGATGTGGAACTTCAAGAGGTACTCGCTCATGTTGTATTTCAAACAGTTATTTTAACGTTGTCCATATTTGATCGTACATTAAGACCGTCGGGGGACTCCAACCGCCTCAATATATCTACAACTATTTCCATCAACATTCCCAAGCGACATCAAGTTTTTGATTTATTAGAAAGTGAGATTGGAACCTACCTGGGCATCACATATATAGCAATTACTTGCTAGCATTCATGCGAGCTCTTGGTGCTGAATGGAGGACTGACCTGGCTGAGACCTTGACGAGCCGAAAACGAATCGGGCCGTTGGAAACCTGATCGGGTCAGATTTGAGACATTTAGCGCAGTCTGGCCTATCGGCAGCGATATCATGAATCTAAAGTTGAGCTGGATTCAGCTGCGCGCATTCTACATATAGTAGATGCACATACGGCGATCGCTCGGACCGAGCTTTTGCCGCTCACATTGCAACTGGCTGAGTGCCCAGGTGATGCCATGCCGACTTTCCGGTGATCGTCCGGTATATCTCGGAGATGGGTCGGCATTGCAAGTATATACCTGACACCTTTGCAAGCCTCCATGGGAGTATAAGTATCTGGCACGATCATTTCAATACCCCCAAAACTCCTTCCATAGCCATAGGCTCTCATATTCATTATTATGCCTTCAACAGTACCAGAAGAAGGCTCGGAGACTCCAGAGCCCTTGCATGCCCAGCACCTATCTATGACCGAAACCCGAGAGAGCCTCCGCAGCCGGGGTATCGCAGAAACCCCTCCGGCATTGGATTACAACTACCCAGCTATTGGACATGACACAGATCCTGTATTCCCCGAGGAGTACACCGTCGAAACCAGTACTGGTCTTGTTCCCCAAAGAACCCTGGAGCAGATCCGATCTCATGGTTCTATCTCATCGACGAAGATCGGAACACCAATAAACGAGGTCAACACCGACGTCGAAAAAGGAGGAAAGGGCCCGATGGAGTTCGTAACATTCACCATCGGTGATCCTGAGCACCCCTACAATTGGTCCCGTGCTTATCGCTGGTACATCACTCTTGTCGCCTCGGCACTTGTGGTATGTGTCGCATTCGGCTCCTCCATCGTCACCGGAGGGTTGGGCTTGATTGAAGAACAATACAACGTCTCTCTCGAAGTTGCAATCCTGACATGTTCAATCATGGTCTGCGGATTCGCAGTTGGCCCTCTACTCTGGTCTCCCCTCTCTGAGATCATCGGCCGAAGGCCTGTATACATCATATCTCTCGGTTTATATGTCATCTTCAACATCCCATGCGCTCTATCCCCAAACATCGGTGGCTTGCTCGTCTGCCGATTCCTATGCGGTGTCTTCTCCAGTTCAGGCCTCTCCCTCGCTGGAGGTACCATCGCCGATATCTGGAGCATTGAAGAGCGCGGGATGGCTATTGCATACTTCGCTGCTGCGCCCTACTGCGGCCCTGTGCTTGGCCCTATCGTGACAGGTTGGATCAACGTTGGAACTGGGCGCCTCGACCTCTTCTTCTGGGTGAACCTAGCCTTCGCCGGTGCTATCATGATCATGATCGGTCTTGTCCCGGAGACATATGCCCCAGTGATCCTTAAGCGGCGTGCCGCAAAACTCCGCAAAGCAACCGGAAACAACATCATCACCGAGCAAGAAAAGACGAAGCTCACATTCCGAGAAATCGCTCGCACAAGCCTGATCAGACCTATCACTATGATCATGACAGAGCCCGTTCTCGACCTAATGTGTATGTACATCGTCCTGATCTACGCAATGCTGTACGCCTTTTTCTTCGCGTACCCGGTGATCTTCACCAAGCTCTATGGCTACAACGACGGCCAGATCGGGCTCATGTTCATCCCCATTCTGATCGGCGCTGGTTTTGCCCTAGTTGTCACTCCCGCCATCGAGGGGAAGTTCCGGAAAATCTGTAGCACGCGATCTCCAACACCAGAAGACCGACTCCAGGCAGCGCTGATTGGTGCGCCTTTTATCCCAATCGCCTTCTTCATCTTGGGCGCTACCTCCTACAAGCATATTATTTGGGTTGGACCTGCTTCGTCGGGGATTGCCTTTGGTTTCGGCATGGTATTGTGCTACTATGCAGTGAATAACTATATCATCGACTCTTACCAGAAGTATGCTGCGTCGGCTTTGGCGGCCAAGGTCTTCCTTCGCTCTGGTGGTGGCGCGGCTTTCCCGCTGTTCACTACGCAGATGTATGATCGTCTTGGGTTACAGTGGGCTTCTTGGCTACTTGCTTTCATTGGGGTTGCCATGGTTTTCATTCCATATATATTCTATTTCTTTGGGGCGGGACTGCGCGCAAGACTTACCCGGGACTAGGATATTTGCTGTTGCTGTTATTGTTTCTTTTTTTTTTCTTCATGAAAAAAAGGTTAGAACGTTCGGGAGCGTAAGATTGATGGAGAGACGAAAGTCCTGATTTGGACATAACTTTGGGGGTTAATGACATAATAGACCTAGTTAATGATAGAACATTCCAACAATAATAGACTGAACCAATTCAGATCTAGTGTTTTCATCAAGGATACCACTGCAAAAGTGCTATATCTTGCTTCAAATTTGAGTATCTACCCATGACGGAGCACTCTCCCACTTTCACTTTGGAATAGCACGTTGCTATATCCTATCATTTACCTCAAGAATAGCATCTTGGAAGAACCTACCTAGGTAATACCCTAGTATAGATCTACTCGGCGCTCTACCTAGTATCGGGGGAAATATTCAAATGGGTGAATATCCCTGAGTGCCCTCAATAGAACTTACACTGTATTAATTTCATAACGTGTGGCAGTTGGACGGATTTTGCGGAAATGGTTGCATTCCTGACCCGCACGCGGTGGTTGACGGAACGTTTTGGGAGTAACGGGTTAGGAGGAATGCAAGACAAAATCACTTATATGATCTCCAGTAATTTAAACAACATTTGATGACTCTTATCCCATCATTCTAATGCATATAATCCATTCAAGCAATTCCTTTTTTATTAGCATCCCTTGCGGTGTCTTACAATGATTTCTCAATTGGCTTACAACACCCGCAAGATAATTCCAATTGCTATCGCAGTGTTTTTGGCGTACGTACTATTATCAATTATTATCAGAGATACTGGAGACACTGTGTGGCCACGTGAATTCTCCCGTTTTTCACGAAGTGGCATACGTGATGGAGATTTCGACCACATCTCAAACACCACCCTTGGAGTTAGTATTCGCTTCATTCATTCTACACGATCGACTGGCTCGAGTTTGGCTAATTTCCTTTCTTAGTTTGAACACATATATGCTATTGGTTTAAAAGAGCGCACAGACAAGCGTGATTTCCTTACAGTATCAGCCTCGGTCACCGGCTTCGAAGTTGATTGGGTTGACGGCGTTCGCTCACAAGAATTACGGCAGAAAGCGCTACCAAATGTATGCATTCAAATACTTCATAAAGCACTTGCTGATATTTGAGGGTAGGGATACAACCTTTCAATCATAGAGCCCAATGTGGTTGGATGTTGGCGCGCTCACATGAATGTATTGAACAGGTATAGTTGGCTTCCTATTCCTCTCTAATTCAAGCCGTTTAATCTAATCTTCGTGGGAAAACCAGTGTCATTGCCAACTCTTATTCCACCGCCTTGGTACTAGAAGATGATGCTGACTGGGACGTGAACATCAAGACCCAACTCCGGGAATTTGCTCGTGGCCTTCACTCTCTGAAAGGGGATAAAAAGGTATCCAAACAGGCTCCTTATGGAACTGATTGGGATCTTCTCTGGATTGGAGGGTGTTCATCAGGGGCAGATAAGAATGAGACTCAATTCTACGCCATTCCTGATGACCCAACAGTCCCAAGGGTCGAACGTCGAAGCACATGGCTTGGCCCTCTGGACAGCTGGAAAAAAGTGTTTCCTGAAGACTCGACGCGATTCATTTACCGCGCCCAAGAAGCCTGTTGCACTTATGGATACGCAGTCACAGCCAGAGGAGCCAAAAAAATCCTTACAGCTCTAGCCATTGATCACATAGAGGCACCGGTTGACGGGGCTATGTCTGAATTGTGCGGTGGCCTTGGTGATCGTGAGCGTATTGAGTGTTTCGCGCCATTCCCCAATCTCATCGGAACATATAGACCAGCAGGTCCAGCATTCAAAGACTCCGATATTAATAGCGGCGATCAAAGTGTTCATGAGGAACAAGCTTATAACCTTGTATACAGCACGCGACGCAATATCCACAGATTGGTTTCTGGTGCAGAAACGGTCTTTTCACAATGGGGCGAGGAGTCACCATGGTCACCAGGAGAAGTGAATCCCAAAGAGCTTGTTTATCCACGGGGCTACCATTTCCACTAGTTTTGATTGCAATTTCTCTTTTCCTTTTGTGTTGTGCCGTGCTGTTACTGTTTTTCAATTATCTGGGGGATCAAGTTAATCGATTTTTTTTTTTCGATTTTGTTGAAACTGGATTTAGAGCAACGGTTGCATCGAAAAATTGAACCCATTTCCAGGAACGGATATAACCAAGAGGCTGAATATAGTTGAAATGCTACGGTAGTGGGACGAGGGTGGTATCCCGATCTGACTGCAAAAGTAAATTCAAGAAATTCTTCTGTAGGAGACGCGACTTAGACTTAATTAGCGTAGCTAATTCCTTTCTACACATATTGTTCAGAAGTTTGGCTTACCCCATTCAACGATGTTTACCCTTCGTGAGCTCAGATCAAAGCTCAAGGAAGCAGAAAGATGGTCTCGCAATTACTTCAGATCGGATACGGAGGAATTGAACCTTCTCGAAAAAGCTGATAATTCAGATCAATCTCTCGATCCATCAGACAACGAAGACAAAGCCCCTGGAAAGCTCCGCCTGGTGCTGTGCATCACGACCAATATCGTGTCGACGGTCTCAATAGTAAGTGAGCACCAAAGAGACAGGCATATTCTCTTTCGCTAATCATCTGTAGGTCTTCACAAATAAATACATTTTCTCCAACGAAACACTACGCAATTGTCAAATGGCCTTTGCGTCCTATCACTTTTTCATTACCGGGCTCACTTTGTGGGTACTATCGCGGCCTTTCTGCGGTGTTTTTGTCGCCAAATCAGTCTCTATCCATCGGAATATTCATCTGATCGTCCTGATGTGCGCTCAAGTCATCCTGCAAAACATCTCCCTAGCAAATTCGTCTATCATATTTCACCAGCTCGTGCGATTATTACTAACGCCTGCAACTGCTTTACTGAGCTTCCTACTCTACCGCTCTGTTATTCCCAAGACATCCATTCTCCCAATGATTGTTTTGTGTGGAGGCGTCGGAATTGTATTCTGGTCCGATTCATATTCGACTAATACAGCTGTTGCAACATCTTCCAAGGGTGTTATATGTGCATTTACTGGTGTCATCGTTAGCGCCTACTACACATCGCTGGTTGGAAGTTACCAAAGAAAGTTGCAAGTGAACAGCATGCAGCTCTTACTCAACCAAGCACCAATGGGCGCCAGCTTACTTTTGTGTATGGTCCCCTTTCTTGATGCACCGCCAACAACCACTGTACTTTCGCCATCATTATATATCGCAATTCTCGCAGTGAGTACTTAATTTTTCGTTGACGTTACCCTTTCACCGCATTAAAGCTCTGATCGCTAACCTCTTACGCAGAGTGGATTATTTGCTTGTCTCGTCAATGTGTCACAATTTGCTGTAATTGATGCCGTGGGACCCGTTAGCAGCACAGTCATTGGACATTTGAAGACATGTACGATCGTGGGCCTGGGATGGTTCCTAAGTGACCGCTCTGTCTCGAAGCAAAGTGTCGTTGGGATTCTCATGGCTTTGCTTGGAATGGGCTGGTAAGTCTTCCCTTCTTCAAACCATACCCCGCTCTAATCAGTTCTTTTTAAACAGGTACATGGCTGCTATTCTCCAAGGACGCAGATGAAATGCTGGGATAATGTAGTTCTGTTCATCCACTGCTAAGACTGGCCGTATCAGACATGTAATTACTTGCCTAGAGGAAGATGAGGAAGATTTCAATATTTACCCCA
Organism: Penicillium sp. CF05; assembly: GCA_002916455.1. NCBI lineage: Eukaryota > Fungi > Ascomycota > Eurotiomycetes > Eurotiales > Aspergillaceae > Penicillium > Penicillium sp. CF05. Next base: position 17,863 of record PKQL01000003.1, read on the forward strand.
AAGACGCAAGAGGCAGCCCAATTATATTTATTTGACTTTTCAATTACTCTATAAATCGCCGAACCAACATGACAAACCGAGTACTCCGTGTCATTACAATCTCGGGCGCCAAGTTATCCAGCTGTGGCGCCACTTGGTGCCAGGCATGATAAGCGAGTTGATGTGGGTACATACTACCGTTATGGCTAGCAAGGGTCTTTTCAAACTTCCTGGCCTGGGCGTCAGTAAGCGGCTCATGCATATACTGTATCGAGTCCCAGCTTGGCCAGAAGAACGCCGATGGTGACAAGGTGCAAAAGTCTTCTGGGAAGGCCAGAGACCACACCTTTGGGAGTATGACCGAGTGGGTGTTCCACTCGCCTACCTCAAAGGAGCTGTAGCTTGCCTTCCAGCGGTTCATGAATGTGGCTTCCTTTCGCCCTAGAATGATTCCGTTGCAGAGCCCGAAGCGCTCACGACCGTCGTTTCCGAGAATCGTGTCCTTTGGGCTATGTAAAAGATCGTCAAATGGCTGCAGAGCGATGACGTCGGTATCGAAGTAGATCCCTCCGTCGCGCTGTAGTATGTCTAGCCGCATAACATCCGAAATGTGGGCTAGGTGCCAATTCTCTTCGATTTGTTTCGGATATTCTTGTTGCAAGTCGTGGTGGATGAAGGTGATGTTGGCGTGCAGCTTGCGTAACCACTCATTGCCATTGTTGAGGTCGGTATAATGTAGATTCAGCCGGTCGGGTTGGAGAGACACTAGTGCGGCCCGCATAGCCAGATAGCTCACGAAGCATAGTTCAGTCCGATTGAGCCATATAAAATTTACGACCTTCGGGATCGGATTGGAGGACAATGTCCCACTCTTGGAGCAGTGTCACTCTTCCGGAGTCTCTTCAGGGATGTCGTCGAATTCTTCCTGGGGCTCATCCAACTCTTGAAGACCATGCGGGTCCTGAATATTATGTGCGATGGTCTCAATGGTGGTATTCGTTCCGGTCAATGATTTTGCACTCGTGGCGCTCTCCGTAGGATGGTATTTTGAGCTCTGTTGTTCTTCAGCCAGTTTCCCTTTAAAGGGCGGGCGGGTGTAGTAGGTGGTCGCATGTTGATATCCGGCAACAACATGATTAAAACGCCATGTAGTTGGTTGAGGAGTACCCAATAAATAGAGGATAGTCACAGATGCGATCACCAGAATTGCGAACTTGGCGAGAAAATTGAACTGAGACATACTGGGTTGGATATCCTGCAGTGACCAGAGTCAAACGGGAATATGGCCCGTGTTATTGCTTTACGATGCTAACATAACGCAGTCGCCATAACATTCGAGAATGGTTCTGCAGTGACCGGAAATAGCATCACGATGCCAAACTGTCGGTTTATTGGCGCTTTGCTTAAGACTTGTATGTTATAAAAAGCTAGAAATGGTAAGGTAGTTCTGCTACGGGTTAGTGAAGATCAACTCCGGTTTATTATCATATGTCATCCCTTGTAGGAAACCGCATGCGGAAAAAAAGTATTCGAGTGTGGATGCCTGACAGGAAATGTCTCGACAAATGGAAAAAGTCCGGAAATGACATTTGTATTTTATTCTTTTGGTATACTTTTGGTATAATAAGGATATTATCAGGTATATATTAAGCAAGTATACATAGTAAAAACAGTAAACGGTCAAATAGTTTATAATAGAGTATCGTAATGTGCAATTTGCTATTTGCAATACCTCCCTCGTACCCAAGGGGTAGCTTGACACGCGACGATCACAAAACTCCATACACAGAAGACAAAAAAGAGTAATAAAAGACACCGACATTTGAAGGTAGATCAATTCATACTCAAACAGGAATTGCCAGGTGCTCGCGATCAAGGAGATAAGGTCATTACTGGCCTCAGCCTTGCCGGACCCAAACGACTGTACATTCCATTTGTCGACACCATCCACTCCCTCCAGATCATTCGCGAACGTGCTGAAGAGATTACGATTAGGACTTTTATACTCGGAATATTTCTTGGGCCAATCTCTAAGGCGTTCAACGGCAATTTTGAGCATATGCAAATGTTGTCGGACGTGCTTCCCTTCTTCTGGAGTCTGTGCAAAATCCACATGCCTGTGCTCGATCTCGGGGAGGAATTTGCCTTTCGAGAAGATATCGATGATGACGGTGCGCACCTGTGTATGCCTAAGATAGACCAAGTTGTTATGGAAGAAGACGAGCGAGGCGACCGGTTTCAATAGGTGAGGGAGGTCAACGTTGCGATACTCGGCGACCATGGCCTTGTTAGGCTAAATAACGAGAAGGGCAGCTAGTTCTCCCTAGGTGAGAGGAAGGTTCGCGATGGCCAGCCAAATTAGGATCTTCGTATCCTCGCCCAGCTTAGACTATAAGGTGTGGGAGATAATATCGGAGATCTTGTATCCTGCTCGGACGAGACTTTCTACAGACTTAGAAGCGCGGCCTCGTTTAGCAAGTGCTCATCGCGCACACGCTTGGCAGCCAGCTTTGCCTAAAGGAAGGAGCCATCGGATGCTTCTGTGACCCGAGCAACGGTTACATCCTTGTCCTCGCTAGACATGTTTGTTATACGCATGGCTCTGATGAAGAACTTTGCGGACGACCACGGCATCGTCGAAGATGACGCAGCACCGTCTGGGCTATGACCGAGTCTATTGCCTAGGATGCGAGTATGATTAGCTTCACACTAGGTGTCTTAGATGCCGCCTCCTAGAGTCGGTATAATAGGGCTTTCTCCCTATAGCTGCTTTCGTCGATGTCGTCGACGACTAGGACTAGCTCTCTAGTGCCCGCCGTACTGGTCTGGAGAGCACTTCCCAGGGCATTCCATAGGAGATCGTCGTACGACTCTTTGTCTACAGTCCGCTTGCTCTGGTTGCAAGCGTCGGCCAAGACTTGGTACAACTGCAGGTTTTCAATGCGCTTGTTAAACATTTGTCTTCTCCTTGGTCAAGGTCGCGTGCTGCTCTGGCAGATCCAAAGTCGGCCGCAGACCGAGAAGAGAAGTGGAAACCTGAGATACATCATGGGGTGCTGAAGCCATGTTTGTGAGATTTCCTTTGTATAAATCAAAGATATCGAGGATTATGGTGTTAGTTAGGGTCCATTATATGCCGAGGAGGGCCCTTTTGGGTCCGGTCTGGAGAAGCAGCTTCTCTCCCTTATACCCTTACCTTAACCCCCACCTCTCACTCTCTCTCCCATAATACTGTGTCGTCCTATGGTATAAAGTCCACGACGTCAGTATGAGGCAGCTGTAACTCAGCATGGCCGTCGAGCCGAGCTGAGAGCAATGCCATGTCCATGAAAAGATCGTCTTTTTCGCCACGATAATAGCATCATTCGGCACCGGCCGCGCGACTTCCTATAATCACTAGGAGCCTTTCAGGCAATTAATTCATATGCATGACCGGAAATAGATATAAGTAGAAGAGTGGAGTGCGAATCGCTAAAACAGGTATATGGTCGAAGACCCTCGAGAGCCTTTCTCTGGTCAAAGTCAAGGTTTCCGGGCCGTTCCTAGTAAAAACAAGCGTGTCAGTTTATCCGCCGAGCTCGGAAAGTTATCTTGTTCTGTTGGGACGTAATGACATACCTAGGCAGATCGAGGATGATATAATGTCTAGATCGATGCCACATCGAATACTTGAGACCTACATCGGTATCGTAAAGATCTACCGGCATCTACCTAGGCACATGTACCCATGGCATACCTAGGTAGATACTTCCAAGGTTGGAAATGGTATTCCAGCCAGCCATGGTATGTAATTAAGGTTGTATTGGCTTCAAATATCAGCCAGCCACGAGTAATTAAAGTTGTGTTGATCTATAGGGACGGTATGCTCCACTCTCCGCCATGACCTCATTTCCGATTCCTACACACTGGACTCATAGACACACCCTGTTACCTTCCATGGTCTGCTTCGTACCTCTAATGGTCAATTATCAAAAGTTCAGCTCGTCATGGAGGTGCGGGGTTACGAAAGGGACTACAGTGATGAGCTCATTTGTTCGGTACACTTGAATCACATTTCAAGTTTAGAAGTGGCAGACAACCGGCAATGTGTAAGTTTGCTCGCATTTTATGGAGTAGTTCAGCATCATAGTTCAAGTCAAACCAAACAATCCTCAGGATTCTGCCACGATTTGCTTGATTATGACTTCCAGTACTTCCGCGCCTTCAGGCAAGTCAGCCCCATCGTCATTCTGATCAAAGTATAGCCTCCAAAGACCCTGGTAATTTTCCACGCCCAGCTCTTCAGCTACCTTCTCGTCGCCCGGAAGACGCACGGCCATCCAATCCTCCCAAACCTGTAGTGTGATCCGCTCTCCACCTTGTGTCTAGTCGAAAGGGCCATAGACGTTCCCTTCACTATCCTGTTTCCCTCCCCATCGCTGCTCATGCGTCTGTGGATCAAGATAAAGTCAGCGGAGAGTTGGAGGCGTTTCGCCTGTGATGGTGACAAACCCCGATGAGTTATCAGGGGGAAAGTCAGGGTGTTGGTAGAAGCTACCATTTAGAGGAACAAGCTGTGGACTGGCAGATTTGGTGATGTAGATCTATATTGCGGCTAATTATAAGTCAGGCTCGATTTGAGATGGCCTATACGTAATAGAAAATATAAGTCAATCGGTTATAAGAGGATTCATCTGGACTTGCACGCCAAGTTGAGGTTGGAATTAGAGGCTGACTTATATGGAGATATTGTGATTGGGTTGCTGTGATAGAGAGGGTTGCGGTTGTTACCTATCAATGTTGCCAGAAATGAAGCAGAATGTGTGGATTTCATACAGTATTTGCTGCTTATTATTCTTTGTCGGTTCACTATCAGAAGCAAGAAAATACCTAGTCTTCTTAGTTTCACAATGAGGTCAGAGTTTTCTTCAAAATTATACCATCTCGCTACTGGCTGACACCAGGACTATCCAGCATAAAGTCATTGTCAAGTCTCTTAAGGAAATGCTGATGTCTCTAATCACATCGCTGACAGTTACAAGGCAAGTACCTAGGTAGGTACAATATCGGAAGTCGGCAAGAGAACGCCATTCTTTTTGAAAGGATAAAATATTCCCGCATCCGCCTAAAACAGCTGCTTGCTTAGCTCTAGCATGTCTCTACCTATCGGATCGTTTGTTTCTCCCCCGATGTGTTGCCGTACTACGTAGGACTGAACATGTTAGGATTTTGGGACGCTCTCTGATCTCATTGTCATTGTGCTACTACAAAATCTCTAGTATAAATCAACTGCCTGGTAATAGTTGCCTGATTTCATATCAGAATTTATTGCCCCGAAGCACATAATGGAGTTACCTGAGATATTTTCTGATTCTCTATCGATTACCCACTGGCTAATATGCATTCTTGGCGCTGCTCTTTTGGTAGGTACAACAATCCCCCTCATATGGTGCTGGGATGTTACTCTCTTACTGAAATGAGGTATTTAGAACATCATCTATCGTGGACTCACAAATCCTCTGTCTCATATACCCGGGCCCGAGATATCGAAATGGACAGAAGCCATATATACATACAATTGGTTTAAGGGAAGGACACCGATGTATGTTCATCAGCTTCATGAAAAATATGGTATGTGTTGCCGGCAGTTAGTGTTATCAAAAGAAAACACCTAATATTGAGATAGGCCCTATTGTACGAATCAGCCCAGATCAAGCTGATATCTGCGACACAAGCGCCGTGAAGGAAATCCACAAAACGAATAGTCGCTTTGCTAAAACTGTCTTCTATCGCAAGCTGTCCTTAGGCAATGTGTCCACCACATTTTCAACCACCGACAGACATTTCCATACCCACCGGCGGCGCCTTTTAGCATCGCCTATCTCTGACTCGTCATTGGCTCGTCTTGAGCCACTAATAGCCAATCGTGTCCGTATGGCTGTCAACAAAATTACAATGGATCTGACGGCTCATGGCGTTACTGATGTGTTCAAATGGTGGCTGTTTATGGCCACGGACATCATTGGCGAACTTACATTTGGCGACTCATTTCGAATGCTTGAGATCGGCAAGGTGTGCGGAGGATATAAGCTCGAGAAAAAGTCCATCTATACTAACAACAATTATAGAAAACTCAATACAGTCTTGACATGGAAAGACTGATATCACTGCAACCCTATCGAATGAAATACCCATTTCTAGTGAAGATTGCAAGATATGTTCCGCTGCCGGCTATTAAGGACACAGCGAAAGCAGAGGACAGACTCCAGATATATGCCATGCAGTCCGTTGATCGCTACAGGAAACTCATCTCTCAAAATCCATCCAACCCAAAGCAAACTCTGTTCACGAAACTGTTTGATGAGAAGAGTGGCATGTCGTACTCGGATATTATACAGGAGGCTCGGGGATATATTGTTGCAGGAAGCGATACTACAGCTGTCACATTGACTTATCTTACGTATTCCGTGTGTCGGGACAGTCGAGTGCGAGAGAAGCTTGTTGCCGAATTGGCTACTATTCCGGAGCCTGTCACGGACAAAAGCCTCAGAGACCTGCCATACCTCAATCAGATTATCGACGAGACTTTGAGATTATATACAGCTGTTCCGTTCGGTTTACCTCGACTAGTCCCACCCGAAGGTGCTAATTTCAATGGGTATCATGTGCCAGGAGGGACCACGGTCTCAACCCAGGCCTATAGTCTTCATCGAGACCATGCTATCTTTCCAGACCCGGATAAGTGAGTATAACCCTTGATAGTGTTGACACTGGGGAATTAAACAAGATAATAGTTTTAACCCCGAGAGGTGGGAAAATCCTACAAAAGAGATGAAGGATGCTTCTTTACCATTCGGTGGTGGATCAAGGAGTAAGTCCCTTGATGTTGCCCACGGGTCGAGTCATCAATAGAGCTAATTCTTATAGTCTGCTTGGGTATACACCTAGCTCGAATGGAGCTCCGTCTAGCCACGGCACTTTTCTTCCTAGCCCTACCCAATGCTCGGCCTTCTACGAAAGAAGGTATGACAGCTAAGGACATGGATATGCAATCCTTCTTCTTAATGGTCCCGCAAGGCCATCGCTGCATTATCGAGACATGATATCTATTCAGCATAACCTTTGAATCATTGCAATCTTCAATCTCTGCAACGACAGTAGGGGCTTCTCATGGAGTAGGTCTACAGGGAAACCTGTTGTTCAAGGGTATAGTTGGTATTTATGACAGGTTATCATAGCAGCATTTAAGGGAGATTGTGGAGCTTGTATTCCATAAGAAGGCCAAATGAGCACCAACTTTCTCAGTATGGTATTAGGATGTTGCTCCACATATAATGTCGTGGAGAGATACCGAGATATTATATATCACTTTCATATTCTCATTACCGGAGATTATAAATTACAGAACGTGCACAAGCATGCCCTAACGGGTAAGCTCAGTCCTCAGCCACACTTTATTGGATCGTTTTACAGTCGGTCCCACAAATTTACCAAATGATCTTCCCGGATCAAGTGTGATCGGATCAAGCGTCCCCGGATCGAGTGTTCCCGGATCGAACGTCGTCGAGTACTACAATAAGAAACCCCAATCGTCACAAGAACTTGCTGGCACTAAGGAGCCCTCACCGCCGCAAGAGCTTGCTGGTCGGGGCGAGAATATGGTGCATGAATTACCATCCCAGACGACATATCGGTGATGGCGTATATAGTGTCTAGGTGGAGCAGATACCCGAGAGAAAGCCCCATACTCCCTCACTGCTTTTATATTAATAATATGTACAACAATATCTTTCAAGTAAAGCGCAATTGAAAAAAAAAAAAAAAAAAAAAAAATATCACTCGATATTGTTTTTCTTGAGGTTACATGCTACTAGGGAGATGGAGGAGGAAGAAACTCTTGGTATGCAAACTAGCAAAGCAGGGCCTTTATAAAGGCCTGCGCTAACAAAGGACTAGCAAACTGACAAAGAAAAGGTTCAGTCTGCCTAGCACAAAGAAACATCCCATCTAGGGGGGATTCTCCAACAGTTCTTATGTCACCAGACCGAAAATTATAAACCGGTCCGTTGCTTCTCACATCTCACTATCAACATAACTTCCATCCGCGGCTAGCGTGGCATAGTAAAGATCTGTCTCGGCGCAGATTACCATTCTACCTTGCCCAGCGAAGTTGAAATTCGCCGTACCAGATCCAACATAGATCTTGCCGATGAGCTTGCCGGATGGATTCCAGACATGGACACCGTCACCACAGCCAGCGTATACGTTACCCTCTGAATCACAATGGATGCCTTTTTCAAAAGTATTAGCCCCAGCAGCATTAAGTACAGCTTCTTTGACTTACCATCAGGTGCACCAGAGTGAACAAAGGCAAATGTCTTGCGGTTCTCGAGTGTACCGTCGTCTTTCACATCAAATCGGTAGCTATAAAATGCAGTCGGTAATCAGCTTCAAGTCCAAACAAAGGGAACATTAGAAACGACAGCACATACACAGAGGCAGCGCGGGTGAAGTTCAGGCCGAAGAAGCCGCTATCAATGCCGGTATCGGCGACATATGCGTGCTTGCCGTCCGGAGAGAAAGTGAAGCCTGTGGCAATGTAAGTCGCACTTTCCTTTTTGAGACTCTACACATTATTGATTTCCTACCATTGGGATGATCAAACCCATCTGCCACAATTGTCACGGCACCTGTCTCGGGGTTGAATCGGTAGACTTGATCCTGCAGACCAGGCGCAGGGCGGAAGTCCTGTACATAGCCGTAGATGGTGTCGGTGAAGTAGATATCTTTGTTTTTCGGATGGATGGCCAGATCGTTCAAGGAGTTGAATTGTCGGCCGAAATAGTTGTTGAGGATAACTTTAGAATCATTTTGTTAGCGCCCAAAATCCAAAGGGCTAGTGTGTACTGACCTGTGGTGTTGAATGGGTCCTTCGGGTTCATAACCCACAGAGCAGGCGGTACATTGTCACCTTGACCCTCACCGGCAAATATGATCTGTCCCCGGTAATTTGTAGCCCCTGAGGCACAGTCAGTCATCTTTAACCCCTAAAAAAGAGCTGATTGCCTACCATTTGGATTGATAACCTGTGGCGATGAATGAACGACGGGTACATTAACAAGGCCCACGGCATCTGACTTGTCGGAGACGGCAGCAGCTTCCGCAAGAGAAATCTTCTGAATAATAGCTGACTTTTCAAGACCGGTGCTGGCGTTCTTGGCGCCTGCATTTTGGACAAAAAAGACCTCGTCGGTTCCCTTGGACCTGGAAACTAAGGTTAGACTCTCGCTATTCCTGGCTTATGCTTGATTTGCGTGCTGGCTACCTACCATACCACCGCTTCATGGTATAGGGGATCCTTTGGGGAGTGGGCGATCCGGGTTAGAGTTGGTGTTTCTCCGATGATCTTCAGAAATTCCTTGTCGTACACATGGAAAGGCTTCTGGGCTAGACTGTCTCCTGTCGAACCCGGAGGCACAAATAGCTATGCATGCATCAGTAAGAGACGCCGCTGGAAACCGCAAACGAGGAATCGCATACACTCTTCGCATTGAACTCGGCTGGGGGCTGAGTCGCGGGTAGTACATTGAAGGCTCTTTGGTCAATCAATTGCGCTTGAGGAGGAATTTCGCTCGAGCTGACTGGTGCTAGGAAGGACCCTAGGAGCAGCAGCGTAGCTACTGAGGAAAGTTGAGGAGTCATTTTTGATGCAGCACTCCAGGTACGTGGAACAATCCTCAAGGAAAGATTGGGATTTTATCTCAGGGGCTGGAGAAGTGGAGATAGACCCCTCCTGATTTCTTTCTTCTGGGGATGATAGACGGGAATTTCTCCGGAATTTCTGCGGAATTTCAGTCAAAGCTATAGCGTGTCTCAATTGTCGGAGTTGCGCCGAATCCATGCCGCTTATTGACGTCAGTGCCCAGGCACCGGTGAACTTATCTTTTTGCTAAATTTTGCTAAACATGCCATTAATTTGCAGGTTAGTGAGGAATTTTGTACCTAGTGCTCTGATAATTATATATATCTGTTGGATCATCAAGTAAGAATAACTACGTGGTTATCAAATGAATATAAGAGAATCGCGAAGAAAGGTTAGCGGCCTCCAGCCATTGCTACAATCTGATTTGGTCCTTAACATTATGAAATCACGTGGAAGCAACCAACGGTGGTGTCTTCACGTGATATCATCGTATAATGAAGCCAGATAAAACAGGCCTCCATAGTAAAAGTGCCGAACCCGACTAACTACTTAGTCATATTGGCTCTGTGTGGCTATTGTTCTGTTCTTGGATGGATATTTTTAGTAGATGAAATGCATCATCACTATGGAGGAAAAAGCTTTGTGATCGTTATTGCTAGAGGCGCCAGAAACAAGAGAAAGCCGCAATAAGCAAACCTAACCATTGTGATTGCAATAGATTTCGAAAGTAACATTGAAAGCTATGGAAATCTAAGTTTTCACTGAGAATGACAGAGCCCAGCCAATATGTTGTAGACTCTTCCAGACCATTTACAAGTCTAGACTTGTCTTTTGTCTTAGGAAACCCACAATTTTGGCCAAGTCTCACCAAGAATCATCATTAGGGGCTTTGTTCTGCGTAGCGTCTAACTTTATTTTCGACCGTTTTACAGTTATGCCGGGCTATCAGTTCGGGCACACCAGACTTCCCAGGTCCTAATAGGGCTCTAGTAGAAAATATATAGCTACTATAGTCCTGTTTCCCCGCGTTCGTGAGACTTCATGGTTTCTAGAGACTCAATTTCGGTACAAGGTATGGAGTACAGTTGTTTAAATCCTGATGATTCCACATGTTTTACAGTAATGTTGCCAATGTTTGTATTCAAGTTATCTGACATCGCCAGATCCTTAAAGAACGACGTAGATATTTGCTACAGATGCGCCGATGCGCCCAATCTGACAGAATAAAATTCGAGCGTGACAAACTTCATTTTCAGCCTGGCATGTCAAAAGTGGCGTCTAGCACTCTTCTTTTCCACCAACCACCTTGATACACTATTCCAGGAATATATCAAATCCTTGACTGGGATCTCTTTCATCATACCTCCAGTACCTCCAGTTACGCTTAATCAAACTGTTAAACTCAGCGAAAAACTCTTCAATTGGACTTAAGTTCGGCGAATAGGGCGGATAAATCAATTTCGCCCCAGTCTCCGCACACATCTGTGTAAGTGGWGGAACGATGCGTTATTTGGCTTTTTTTTCTTTTAGGCAATTGCAACGTTGATCCCGAGGTCTCTTCCAAGGTTTAGTCGTCAGATGGGTCATCATGTACTCCAAACCTGCGTCTTCTTAGGTTAAGGCTTGGCCGTGGCGCTTCAGTGGAGCGTTGCGGAATAACAGAAAAGAATCAAATCAGGGAAATCTAAGCCGCCGGAAGATGGTGGAGTTCTAAGAGATTTAGCGGATGGCTTGCATGTGAACTAGGAGCCAAGCCAGGATTGCGGCTTTTTTTTCCAAATAAATTGGACACTGTTTAAAAGAAAATTCAAGGAACAAAGCAGTAAACCATGGATTGTGAAAGGGGTTAGTGGTGATTGGGCACAATATAACCCATGCCCTGCCAAGATCATAAACTGTATTTTGATTGGTCAAGTTTCTAAATTTTCAACCAATCGCGTTGCTTTTCTCCTGGACCACAACGTCGGCGTCCATGGGCCACACAAATTCCTCAAAATTCCATCAACAATCAACTGCAGAGACCTGTCAGGAATGATATTATCCTCTTAACATGAAGCAATGAAGTGCTAAAGGTCATAGCACTATTATGCGTTGTTTCGATAATTCATCTTGGCAATGCAGCGGCCACAGTTATAATAATGCCGGATCTGAGTTCCTGATAGTTCCGTTGTGTTCAGCCCTGGGCTAAAACGATCTGATCCCAGTGGGCCCACAATAGGGCGTCCTTTTGGAGTTGGACCCAGACAATGCGATTTGCAACCCTTTTGGTTTCTAGACCGGCAGTCATTCTTGGCGAATGGTCCATTCGACAGTCACATTCCTACTTTGTGTACTCTGGACAGTTCTCATATCCGGTTGTTCCTCTGCATTCGTGAATATTGATGGATCTCCTAATTGAGAACGCGGAGTATACGTAACCTTGGAAAGTGTCCCCTTTACCTTCTTTTATTCCGAGCTTGCTCCGGGTCCATCCATGGATCTATAGGTCAGTATCCATGGATATGGACAATGGACCCACCAATGAGGAATATCCTGGAATATCTATAATCTAGAATTAGGTACTGGTGGCTTCAATGTACACAAATGGACCCAATCAGACTATACCTATGTATGGATTCTAGATACTGTTTGACCCATCGACCGGATCCAACCCCATTCCACCTCCAATGGGGATTACATGTCAAACCCACGGCCTCGACCTTTGTGGAAACCATGGCATACGAGTCCTTTCAACGGCTTTTACGTATGCCCAGGTGCGCACCCCCAGCGGTTCGCTGGGATGGAGCCAGGTACCCGGAACTTTCGGTTCATCTTTTGCTCTAGACTTACGAGGCAAGTGTGGCGGAAGAAGAAGATTCTGTCGATTTTGAGGGTATATATAGCTACTCTTGTCCCTCCTCTCTGTTCTCTTCCTTCAAACAACCACACTCCTTTTGGTACCACCGTTCATTCATTTACGACACTGTCTTTTGAATCCAACTAAGGTATACAACACTCATTCATATCTTCATCAATCTCTACCTTCCTTTGTGACTCAGCACCCAACACACTCCACCAAAATGCAGTTCGCCAAGTCTCTTATGCTGCTCGCAGCCTTCACCACCAGCACCCTGGCGAGGCCCACAACCCTCGAGCGCCGCCAGGCCACAGGAAGCTGGACCTCCACCCCCTCCAGCGACTCATACTCTACTGCTGGATTCGGCGGCTCCACCACCTCATTCAGCTCTGGCGAAACATACGCTGGCAATGTCGGCAATCCCTACGGCAGCAACATCATCTCTATTGATGCCTCGTCCGCCAGCAGCTACAAGTACGTGGCACAGTTCACTGGCTCGAACACCGATTCCTGGACTGTGGCCATCTTCAACAAGTACGGTCCGGATGGCAAGATGACAGGCTGGTACGGCAACGCCTGTAACACATTCACTCTTGCCCCCGGCGAGACCAAGTACGTCGCCTTCGACGAGGACACGAATGGTGGCTTTGCCGCCGCTAAGGGATCCACTATCCCCACCGATAGCATGGGTGGCTACGCTTCCACCTGGGGCGAGTTCGACTTCGGTTCCACCACCAACAATGGCTGGTCTGGCTTTGACGTCTCCGTTATCGCCGCGGAGAATGCTGGCATGTCCATCGATGGTATGAAGATCTGTGATGCCCTTGGCTCTGTTTGCTCTTCTGTCACCAAGGACGCTGCTGTCGTCGATAACGCTTACACCGCCGCTGAGACTGCTGTCGGTGGTATCGGTGCTAACTTGGGCTCTGGTCCTGTTCGTCTGGCTGTTACCATTGATTACAGCGGATAAATTTTGTTTTCTTTGATATTTGATTTTATATGATTTTTGAAGATAGACTCTTGGATCATTCTGTTACGGAGGATGGTCTATACCCAGCTGGAATGGTATCTGCTTCTTTGTCAATATAGAGACTTTTAGGCTGGTCCTTTTTGGTTATATACGATATAACACATTCTTTCAAACAACTTCCTCTTTTCCATCAGAAAACTATAATAGGGTTCTATTTTTACTTGGGTTGTTACTTTGGGAAGTTTCAGGCGTGGCGTGGACATACGCAATCGCCTACTACGTAGTCGCCACGTAATGAGCCCATCTTCAAGGAACCATGTTTCAAATCAAAGATAGAAATAAGAACAAAAATAGAGTTAAGCTCGTTCCATTCTGAGAACAAATTCATAATAACGTTGGAGTATATCTTGACTTCATATCCGTTGACCCAATTCCACCAAAATAAAAAAGAATTAATTGCAAGATTACTTCCTTGGGCTAACAAGACCGTAGAACTCAAGTGGCTTGATACTGAATGCACCATTCGACTCAAGCTTGTAGTTAGGGTCCGCCAGCTCAAAGGTGGTCTCCTTAAGGATGCTGGCAAGAGTAAAGAACGACCACCGCCAAGCCCAGAGTTTGCCTATGCACTCACGCTTGCCATTACCGAATCCCTTCTTCGCGGCAGCAGGGAGCTGATCCCATTTCTCGCCGAGAACGCGCTCAGGCTTGAAGGCCTCGGGGTCCTCAAAGACAGCCGGGTCGCGGTTGACTTGACTCAACACAGCGATCATGGGCTGGTTGTGAGCAATTTGATACTCGCCACCGGCAAGGAGGATAGGGCTCTTGTTGTCGGAGGGAATGGGCTCGATGTTGAAGCCCGGCGCGGTGGCACAAAGACGGATCGACTCACGCAGGATGGCCTCGACATAGTTGAGGCCCTGCAGATGCTCCAGGTCGATCTTGTCATCGCCGACCACGCGGTCGATCTCCTCCTGCGCCTTTTTGATCTCGCTCGGGTTCTCCATCAGGTAATACAGAGCGTAGGAGATGAGGTTGGGTGCTGTGGCAGCACCGATGAAGATCGAGATGATCTCATCGATAATCTGCGACTCGGAGAGCTTCTCGCCGCTCTCTGGGTCGGCACCGTTCATCATCGCATCCAGGATGTCCTTGCGGGCAGTCTCTGGCTGCTCTCTCCGGGTCTGGATTACCTGCGCAGCGAAATCGCGCATGGTCTTCGTGTCTTTCTCGAATCGGCGCTGGTACATAAGCCGGGTTAGGAACTTGGGGCGGGTGGGTCGCTTCATCGCCTCCATGGTGGCGCCGGCCATGGCGCTGATCATAGGTGGCTCGGTGCCTTCGAGCACGTGCACGCGCTGGTTGAAGAAACATTGCATGCATGATGCAAGAAGGAGACGGTCTAGGTCGTTGGTGAGCAGAGTCCGTGTCTTGGTTCCTGCGCTCCATTTTTTGGTCRAGTCGGGGATGACTTCCGCCATGTCGCCAAAGAGGTTGTCGGTTGCAGATTGTGTAAGATGAGGCATCATGATTCGGTGGGCGATACCCCAGCTCTTCTCGTAGTCGTATGCTGTGAACAGACTGTCGTTCACGGCATATCGGATTTCGACTACTGGTCCTGTAACACACTTGCGGAACCTGGTCTCGTCGCAAATCTCTTCCAACAGAGCGACACTGCCGATGAAGACGATCTCATGGCCGAGAGCATTGATCTTGAAAATGGATCCTTAAAAAAAATTATTAGTGATTGCTCGTTAGGGCTGGGTGTTGCCGGGGCCCGTGGACGGGTCGCTGTCATACCAAATTGCTTGGCTAACTTGTTGAGAGAGTTCCATGTCTCATTGGGGTTGATGTCGAAAACATTACCCAAGAGGGGAATTCCGGGCGGTCCTGGGATCTTGGTAGGCATTATCGCGGGGGGGGGGAAAAAAAAGAACGTTGAGGGATATCACTAGTATACAAAAACAAATATCGAAAGTCAGAGAGAGGGGAAGAGCCTCAACCTCCGAGTGGGCAGGGGGGGTGGTCTTAAAGCATCATCTCTCTGTTTCAGTCTGCATGCTCTGAATTGTTTCCCGATCGGCAGATCGAGTGGACCTATGCCATTGGTGTAAGAGGGATGTCGCGCTCGGCCTAGGTCTCCATCGTTCATCAGAGGTTTGTGGCCGAGCTGAAGGATCGGCGCAATGGCGATGTAATAGCGCGGATTGGTGCCGCCGATCGCACTTGGATAGGTAATCCCTTAGGCCATCTGGCACCTCATCTGGAGCCACTGGGGTAGCTAAACCGCGCTACGGGCTGTAGTGCAACCAGTGAGCTGAATAGGGTTCAGCACAATTGTCAGCCGGAATCTTCTGCAAAATTTCCTGCATCTTCAAACCGTATTCGTCTCCATGCATCTTGACCGCTTCTACGGAGTATGTAGCATTCTCCTTGCAATGAAACCATTGTGTAAGGGGTAGGACGAGCATCACACAGACGTTATAGGGTGTAAGGTACTCCGTACTCCGTATGTTGTACATCATACGAAATCTTGGATAGGTCGAATCATAATAAAAATATGACAGGTTCGTTAGGTCAATTAGCGGTGCTCTTGTGACATATAATAAGCCACTCTAGCCAATGCCTAGCTAGTAGCTATGAGAATAAAGGGAAATTGTATAAAGTTGTATGTTGTTGTTGGTATGTTGTGAAATTCAGCTAAGCTACTGGACATTCCATGGACGCGAGTCACGTGAACCAGTGTGATAGACTACATCCAGAGGATATTAGTTAACTGCTTGAACATACCTAGGTAAAAGACGCTACATTATATGTGTCCCAGATCCCGGGTCCCCACTCAATATTAACTGCATGTATGTATATCCCGGAAATAGTACAGTGTCAACCCAAGTCTCTTAACCTAGAACCCAAAGCTGTCCAGCAACGAATTGGCATCCGGCTCGTGAAACATCGTAGGTGGCTTCGGTTTCGGCTTCGGTTCTTCTTCTTTCTTCGGTTTCTCCCCGGGTGTGATTTCTGAAACGGTGGTTTCCTGCAAGATATCTGCTCGGCGCACCGGCATATCAGCAACTACAAGGCTGCTTCGCCGACGAAGCAGTTTCCGATAATCGACTCCGTTCTCATCCATCTCCAAGGATGTATTAGGCTTCAACGCATCCTGGGTTGGCAGTCCGCCCAGGAACTCCCAGTGGCGTACCAGATCGAGAGCGAGGAAATCGCAGCCCATACGGTCGTAGAGTCGGGCATTGCGGATAACGAATTCCCATTCTTCTCTGGGTCGCACTTTGGAGGCACCTTTGAGAGTTTGAAGTGTCTTTTCGCGAAGTTGCTGGTATAAGACTACCAAGGCAGGATCGTTGGAAAGATATGACTTGGACTGAAGGGTTACTCGGCCCGGGCTCCCAGGGGTGGCCGGTGTCGTCGTCGGTGATAGGAGGGTCTCGACCGGCGACTGGGTCAGATTAGTTGGGGTCTGGCGGCTATAAAAAGCAAAGTACTCACAATCAGTGCCCGCACTGCCATATCCCGTCGTCCAAGCATCCAGAAAGCCCAAGAGGCCATCCAGCGATTGCCCTCGGAAGCGGCCTCGGGCAATACCTTTTCTTCCAGTATCTCGCGAAGAACCGGTCCGTTGTCCCCTTCTGAGGCCCGGGTGATTGCGATCGCGAGCTGGAGATCACCTATCTGGTTTATGATGACATGTGCAGCGTCACGCAGATGATCGGCGAGAAGGAAGAAAGATGCCGCATATTCTGTTTGATGTTAGCTGGAAGTGCTCAGTCATAGACAATACGAGGTTCGAAATACCAAATCGTCGCTTTCCAAGCAATGCATAAGCATTCTTGAGTGCAGATGTCCTCCATCGCGGTTCCTTGAAGTCATTTGCCAACAAACGTTGGGTTGCTGCTTGTTCGCGGTTCCAGTGTGCAATACGCCAGAGACCCTGGAGGACGTTCTTCTTTCCGAGGGCGAGGTAATACAAAGTACAGTCGATGGGGTTTTTCTCTTCCGTCTTGGTGTATTCACATCGGGCGAGGATTTCGAGTTGTGCTTTCTAATCAACGTGTTAGTTTATGACCAAGGAAATGATATGACAGACACGCACCACAGCTATGGAATCCGATAGCCACATAAAGAGACCGCTTTCACGAGCAGCCTTCCAAGTCAATTTCCCACTGAATTGCCGGGAGACAAGATCTGTGAGAATATCTTGGCTGCTGCTATGATAAGCCCAAACAATCTCTCTCCATGAGACAGTGTCTTTGTTGGCGACTCCTTGGGTCCGCCGCAGCATATGCTGTCGGAAAAATAAGAGATAGCGTGCTGCATTATCGTCCATTGAGCGCCGGTGCTTCTCAACCATGGCAACACATTCAATGGTATCTGCTAAGCGGAATTGCTCGTGACTAGACAGTTGCGGTAAGGCGATCCGTGCTAAACCCTCGTTGAGCGCGGCCGCGGCGTTTTCATCTATGACAGATAACAATTCCTCATCAGTGGAATCGACGTAGGAAGAGCGCATTTCCTTGGAGATCGCTTGTTGGGAACCCTAATCCTTGTTAGTATTGGGAGGAGAAATGAAACGGTGTGCACTTACATCTTGCTTGTAGAAATATTCTACCGGCATGTCTAGGAAGCCATCTAGCTCATCGCCCTCGGTGTAAAACTTAAGCTTGCGATGTAGGTTCAAGAGAATCGAATGTACCAAGCTAGTCTTCCCAGCCAGAATGCACTGTGCCAAGTACTGTGGATGGAACACAGGCAACGGGCCATTCAGCCGGCTGACAACATCGAAAAGATCGACAAATGACAGCCCTCGAGACGGCATCCGAAGCTCAGACACTAGGCGGTCCCCAACATCAATATCCTTGTCATAAACGAACATTTGGTTGCCAGCCCCGATGACCAAATGGCCGTTACTCAGCCAGCAAGAGTCTCCTATAGGGTGAGGCGTGAGATCTCGGATCCAGATCTCCCGGACTTGTGTCCATGAGGGTCGGGAATCTAGATAATCATAGCGTAGCTGAGATAAGAGGACAACTTTGTGTGGGAATCCCACAGCTAAGATGGACTGTTTGTCTGGTGTTGATGTCCAGTCCAAATCCCGGATAATGTCATGTGAAGAAAAATGTTCCTCAAACTCCAACTGAGCATTATTGGTGTCCCAGATTGTGAGGCGAGTCCGGTCCTCGTCAACCAGAGCTGCCTTGCGAATAGCGCTCCCACTAGCCATAGATGGGTTGGTGATGCCTGTATCAACGGTGGATTGAAGTAGCCAATCGACCTTCAAATTCGATGGATCAACTGTGGCTGCCCATGTCCGCACAACTCCACTGTGGGTGTATGAGAGAGCAATGTCGGCAGAAAAAGAATCGAAGAACCCGGATATTTCTGTTTTGGGGCCTGCTGGATCCACGGGAAGGATATATGCAATATCCTCTTTCAGCCCCATGTCAAAGGTGCAAAATTCTCGTAATTCATAGGCATGGTCATTTACGAACTTCCCTTTATGGCCTTCCTGGCTTGGGCCTCGTATTTCCCACGCAATTCCGTGCATGTCTGCCCATATAGTTGCTACATAGGAAATGCCTGGAGTCGCTTGGGTGCTGGGGATTGGCAGCACACATAGTGGCTTGCCGGGTAGTGTGAATTGCAAAGAAGCCACTTTTTTAGCATGGTTTGAGCTGAAGTCCCATAGGGAGACACCATTGTGGTGGAGATTGGCGAGAAGATTCCTGTTTTCCAGCACACATGTCCGATGAATATGCTCATCTGAGAGGAGGACACTCTTGTGTGCTAAGATCGACCCTCCATCCCGGCGCCGCTGTGTCCATACAGTGGCTTTGTTTTCATTGGTACGTGAAACCAATATATCTCCAATAGCATTCCGAACAATCTTTTTCACGGGGGCAGTGTGACCAGACCAAGAAGCTGTCTGAGTGATACGCTTCGTACGGGGCGCAGGATCAAACAGGACATCCACATGAGAATCATACCACTCGATCCGACCGTCGAAGTGATGAACCAGAACGCTGAGCTTGTCATCCGATGTTGTACTCTGGAATGCACGAATTTGAGCATAGTCCTCTCGTGGTGACTGATCCAATGCAAATCCCAAGTCCAAGCCTTCGACATGGAGAATATTGAAGACGCTCAATTTGGTCTTTGCTTTAGAACCAATATCTTCCAAAGCCCAAGCAGACATATGGCCATGGCCATCAATGACAACGCAGATCTCTGGGGCTTTGCTCGCAACCTCGATGATATGTTCTAGCGCATGATTCTCCTTGTTTCCTGTGGTCCTCTGAACAGCACGCTCAGTCGCAACGCAGAAGTCACGACCATCCAAAATAAATCCATATCGTCGTTGCGGTCCTTGGTCCTCGTCCGACGTATGCCTAGGTTGAACCGACTCATCCATGTCAATCTCTGCCCAGAACTGTAGAGCAGAAAGCGCATGAATGTCCGTCACTGCCCACACTCGAATCTTGTTGTCGGCGCAAAATGTATACAGGACATTATCCATAGATTGCTCGGGGTGCCGAGGTAACCGCCAGTGTATCCCGGTGACGACATTCGAATGAGGCAGATACGAGTTCTCGAACCGAACCTCGTCTGCGCCGAAGGCAAGACGTCTCCATACCTTGACCAAGCGGTCGTAATGCCCTACTGTAACAATCAAGGATGAATCGGGGGAGAATTGGGCGAATTTCACGGGTGCCGCAAGCTTTCTTTTCCATACAAGGCGCGGTTCGTCATTCATAAACCAAAGGGCAAGGCGCGAGTTGCCCACCAGGAGCTCGTTCGAGGAACCCCACGATAGTGTATAGATCGGTTCGTCGTCATCGGGGGCGCGGAATGTACAAAGGAGCGACCACTAAACAAAGCCAGGGGTCAACATGGATTGTTATTGCTATTATGAGAACATATTGCTGGTCGACCAAGCTTCGAGTAGTGTGGATTTTGTATGCGCACCTTGAGAGTCTCGCCCTGGATGCCGTATGGCTGGTACACGAATACATCAGGGCCACCACAAACTGCAATTTTGCCGGATGTCTCGTTAAATGCTACGGCCTCAAGGGCATCTGTATCGTCGACGTAAATCGTTTGGAGGAGCGTTTGCGGACCGCCGAGGATAACCAGCGCGTGGCCGGAGATGTATGCCTATTGGGGAACGCGGGGGCAAGGGTCAGCAACAGGGGGCTTTAAATGAGCCGCAGAGCTGAAGCATAAACCCGGCAATATTTGAGACCACTTACAACAACACGAAGACCATCCCACAGCGCCGTGCTGAGCGACTGGAGCTTCGCTGGGGGTCTCCCCGGCAGTACCGCTCGCATAGAGGCGGTTGGTTCGGGAGCTGGACACTCGTTGCGCTTGAAAACACGTTACAACATTGCCAGGTCAGAGATTATTTATGCCTGGGAGTAGCCAGAGTCACAAGGGAAGCGGAGAGTAGAAGGTGCGTATTGGGGGAGTTGTCTGAATGTACGCAGGGGGACAAGGCGGAAGAGAGCTGGTCGATTACGCTGCCGCTCCACTCTGTGGCCAGATGTGACCGATGACCCTCGACTTGAACACAAAGCTGCTAGGTACATATGTATGGATATAAACATGTTGTGAATCTAGATTACTGTTATTTCTTACGGTGGTAAATATATTTTTCAAGAGCTCTAATGATTTGGGCATAGCTACAGAGCTTCACGATAAGCATTTAACTGTGTCTGACCTCGGGATAGACCAGACGCTATTGTAGACGGTTACATACCTCATCGGACGAACATACATTTCCCTACAAGTTCTCCGGAAAAGCTCGTTTCATAATTTGAGTATCACATTCAGTCATGGCAAAAGTACAAAAGAGTATACCCAAGACCCAGAAACCCTTGAACCCGCTATATGCTGCGCCGGATGATGCATTGAGTGAAACATGATCGCACCTATCGACAGGACATGAGAGAAAGATTACAACCATCGCTGATGTACATGAGGTTAAAGCGGCTGCAAAGAGGTCATATACCAAACAAGTACGTCAAGGTCGTCGATTCGCTGATCTGCGACCGTCTGTCGGAGACTCGGGAGGTTCTTCATCCACAAACCGGACGCTATTTCCCACCGAGCTTCGCCGACCAGTACGTGGTCGTTTGGAGGTGGATAAAGCGGTCGTGGTCCCAGCTCGAAGTAGTCGACTTGCGAAAGGTGTGCGTAAGGGTGTGGCGGGGGTGGTGGACATTTGGGCGAGGGCTCGTGCCCGGGCGGCTCGTTTAGAAGGAGAGGTCGTAAAATTGGGGGTTACCAGGGGGCTCGCAGAAATCGGATCATGGGAGCTCGCCTGAGATGTTGCCGTGAGGTCACTTATTTTGAAAGGTGTTTCTGCCGGCTCTTGATACCAGGGATCGAACATAGCCGACCCAGCGCCATCGCCATTTCCAAAGGTTGACATCCGTGCAGGCGTGAAAGATGGACCGGCAGAATCTCGAGCTTCCAGCTTCATTCGGGCCTTGTCCACCCAGTCGCGGAACATGTTTCTCGAGTGCTTCCTCAAGTTTCTTTCCCGCATGGCTTCGGCGGTCTCGGCGGTACTGCCCATCTGGAAGATACGAAGACTGAGCTTGCGAAGAGAAGCTGCCGCCAGTCGTAGAACATGCAATCTGTATACATTGTCTGCTTGGTCTTCCATCTCGCGTCGGATGATGAAGGTTTCCGACATTTGCATCATCTGGTCAAACGCTAGTTGTCGGAAATAGGAATCGTCGGCATCCTGGCAATCCTGGATCCTCTTGGTCGTTTTGTCGTGCCATTGGACGAATATCTCGGATGCGTCGGCAAGCAATTTTTCGCGGTCAACATCACCAGCTTGCTTTTCCATCTCTATGATGGTTCGAGTTTTTGACGACCAGGCAGCCAACGCCTTAGACGCGAGGTTGATCTTGATATGCCGCCGGACTTTAGCATACGATTCTTGCCGCCGTCGTTTGCCAGAGTCCACTTTGGCCTGATGCCATTGTTTCATGGACTTCTTCATCAAGAAATAGAATCGAGCGTCTTGAGCCCACCCTTCCATCTTGGCCACTTGATTGTGTTTGGATCGCCAGATCGTAAGAGACTCAGCTGCTAGCCGTGGAGCATAGAACTCAGATGCTGCATACTCCCGCTCGCGCTGAAGTTGCACTTGATCACGCCAAATGGCAAATTTAGATCGAACCAAATTTTCGGTCTGATGAGCCTCATGAGCTTCAGCATGAAACAGTAAACGGGTGTAAGTGTCCCGAGTGTTTGTCACAAATCGAGAAAATACTTCTCGCTTGATGCGTTGCTCGCGTATCCTTTGCATCAGCTCAAATCTTTCCATTAGGATCCATTTGTACATTGCCTCCATTTTGACCCGCTCGTCAATTCGAGCACGAAGAGCCAAGCAGCGAAGCGTATCATTCCAGGTGATCCACGCGTTGTGTTGGATTCGATAGCGATCTACCTCCTCTGCCTGTCTGACCATATCGATCTTCCCAATCCAATGCGAAAGGGCATTTTGTAGAATCCTAGTATCGACCATCCCAGAGACCCGAGAAGCAGCCGGGGCCAGCCGAGACTGAATTCTCCATTCATCAAAGGTTTCTCTGAGGTCATGTTGGCGCCGGGAAGCCTGGATTTTCTGATCCGCAAGTGCAATGGTTCTCGAATGATGAGACCATATCTGAAGTGCTGACTTCAAAGATGCCCGTTTGTTATGCAGGTCTATTTCTTGGTCGCGCTCTCGGTTGGTCCGCAGGTTCCGAAGCCAGGAAAGAAGTGACCGTCTCTTGAGTCGATAATCAGAAACCTCAAGAACACGCCGGTCGCAGAAGCACCACCACCAGTCCCAAAACGATGCTTTTTGAATTTTTGTGTTGCGTATACTGACTGCTTGTGTCTCTGCTGCCTTTAAAAGTTGGATCTTCTTCCGCCATGTATTGAAAGGCCTCCGTAGCGCAAAACGCTGGGCTTTCAACTCATTGACGGCAGTGATCTCGCGCCAGGCGTTGAAATATTTGACGCCAAGCACGTGTCTCCGAGCAGCAGAGGTGCGAGCTACTTCTTCCGACGTAAGTTGGGCCCAGTGACTGAACGCCTTCGTCATTAGGTATAAATCCCGTGCCCGACTGGCACGCGTCTCAAGATGCTTGAAGAATCGATCTGTTCGGGCCGAGTGACGTTTCTCTTGAATTACTCCCCGCCATGGATCAAAGGCTTGTCGGAGAAGAAGGCCTCGGTCGTAATTGACAGCAAGTGTTTCCCTATTTTGGCGAGTCTGTCGCGCTTGGAAGGCTTTTTTCAGCCATTGCGTCAAAATTCGACGGCAGATCGATCGCTGTCTGTACATGTTGAAGGTAGATGCATCCCGAAGTAAATCCGAAAGTTGCGGGCGATAAATGAACTCTGGTGGCGCCTCTTCCTTGTCGAAGGAATCGTGTTCTGGGCTCTGCGACATGATTGATTGCACATCTTCGGACTCGGAGGTGTCTGAAGAATCGTACGAGGGTGAACGACGGGGACGTGAGGCTTCGGCCATTCTCTTCGAACGATCACGAGCAACGGCCGACCGAGCAACCACTCCATTAGTCAAGGGAGGTTTTTCCGTAACTCCGTGCTTGTTTTCTGTCCCGTCAAATCTGCTAAGCAACCGCCGACCAACGTCCAAGAACTGGCTGATTAATTGGGTCCGATCTGGGGATTTGGCAGGTCCGGAATCATGTCTGGATGTAGGTGACATTTGTGGTTTCGAGAACTCGGGCTTCCCAATTTCAAGTCGCGACATTGACGATCGAGAGCTAGGGCGATTGATTACACTTCTCTGTGTAGGGTCCTCGCCAATATCGTACGTAGTGTTGAACGATGCGCGCCGTTTGGGTGCCGGTGGCACTCCATTCGTAATCGGAGAATGGTCATGGTCAACGGTCCGGCTGTGGGTGACATCCACTGTATATTGATCATAGTCGTGTGTTTCATTGAGGTTCGTAGAGCCGTCCTCGCCAATTTCGATCACGATTCCCATCTGTTGGAGCGCGTTCTCGAATTTGTCGAAGAGAGTCTCGCCCCGCACACCTTTGCTTCCCATCTTGAACAGGAAGCGCAGGCATGCATGGCCTGGGTCCGCGTTGACGCCATGTTCGCCAATAACTTCGTCGTATGCTTCAAAGAGCGCCCGGAATGGGAGGCGATCCGCTTCGGGTTTTGTCTCAGCAGCAGCGATAACCTGGTAGAGAAAGCCGACATCTATAGAGGTCAGGCTCCGTTGAAACTAATTGGTAATTGATTGTGTCCTACCATCGTCTGAAAGAGATGAGATCTCTTCGGTCACGGCTCGACGCTGAGAGGATATCGGAGGCATCGAAAATTCGCGATCTTAAGGCGAGCTTGTCGCATTTGGGTCATAGAGCTGCAGGACCAAATAAATCATCGCGAAGGCGGGGAGCACCGATGATGAAAGGCATGCGCAGATAGAGATACTTCGTAATCAGCAATTCCAAAAGCATAGAAACAATAGACTAAGCCCATGCACCAACCGAAGCAACAGTGCGCTGAGCAGGTTGTTTTGGTTGTCGCGACAGAAACATGCAGAACAGTCACGTGATCTTATGTAACATTCTTGGATTTCAACCTTGGAAGGTCTTATTGGCTTCACATCGGAACATTAAGCTACTTCGCATTTCAGGGCTGCATCGTCACCTTATCCTTGCAAGATGCCGGGAAGAACTCGTCCAGTCGAGAAGATTGCCAAAGCTTCAGCCCAATGCTCCGTAGAGGTGCGTAACTCCCATCTACCTCATCTCAACATTGCCGAACTAACTAGCTTGATAGGTTGCGGCATACGGAAAGTGTGTTGTTACGGACTACAACTCGGTACATAAAGATATGTGCGTCAAAGAGTTTATGCGACTGAAGAATTGCTACCTGGTAGGTAACGAGCGAGTGCCGGGCCGTTCGACAAGCTAATCAGCCCAACAGGCGGCATCCAAAAAGAGCTAAAGAAAGGTTCATTGGGATTGTATGTTGGGAGCATCGGAAGCATCGGAAGCACTCCAATATTTGGGGCTGTTTGGGTACGGCGGCGCAAACAGGAGCATTTTGTAAATTATTCTAGGTTGAATTTCGCTAGGTACTGAAGGCGGACTAGTCGTGAAAGACCATATGATTTCATTCAAAGCAATAAAAATAGGTTAAAAGTAGACTCGTTATCTACAATGTTCTTTTGGGTGACTTTCTAAAGCTTGAGAAGGCGCAACAGGAAAGTGGCATTTTGCACCTCCTGTTCTTCATGCGAAATAGTGCCCTCTTCCTCTCCAGTAGGAAGCTTATCGCCACCAAATGCACTCTGCTCAACTGGGCGGCGCAGAACCTTCTCAAAGGCTTGAGCCTGGGACTTGAAAGCCTCGCCAAGGCCAATGTTGTCCGGGTCCGAAATCACGGTGTATTCCATTTTCACGTCGTCTGTGGGAACAAGCCCAGCCTTCTTGCGAAGGCGTTGAACTCGGTTGATGATTTCACGACCCAGACCCTGATGAGCCAGCTCTGGGTACAAGTTCACATCGAGAATCGTCAACACGTCGGCATCTGTGTTTGTTTCCATGCCCTTGGAGTTGTCAGTCTCCTTGATTCCTCGCTTCACAACGAGGTCACCCTCAACGAGTTCAATGCCATCAACCAAGATCTTCTTGTCGGCGATATATCCCTTCACATCATCACTGGTAAGAGAAGGCAAGGCTTTCTTGACTGCTTGAACGGCCTTCTTCAACTTCTTTCCAAGCACAGGCCAGTCAGCCGACACCGAGTATTCGACATCGTATTTGGCTTCATCAGAGGAAAGAACAAGTTCCAAAACGTTCAATTCTTCAAGAATGTAGGGCTCAAGAGACTTGACATCCTCAAGATATTGCGGGTCATTATGAATCACGACAAGTGACTTCAACGGGGTCTTGAGACCGATGGTCCGACGCTCGCGCGAGATACGGCCGAGTTCGATAATAACCTGCATCCGGGCAACTCTGCGTTCAACAACTTCGTCAAAGAGCTCTTGTCGCACTTCGGGGAAGGGAAGGAAGTGTACGCAACGGCTGTCTTCGGCACGGAGCGAGTCAGGGATGTGGGGAAGAAGGCGCTGGTAGATGTTGTCGGTGATGAATGGAGTAAATGGAGCAAGGCCTCTGACAAGGGTGTACAGAACCTCAAAGAGAGTGTTCAGGGCGTGCAGTGTGTCATCAACACCATTTTCACCCTTGAGTCTCTTGCGGTTGAAGCGAATGTACCAGTTGGTCGTGTTGTCAATCAACTCTAGGAGCCGCGGTACAACGGTATACAGACGGTAAGCGGCCATCTCCTGGTTAATGAACAGAAGTAGGGATTGACAGCTGGCAAGGATCCAACGATCCATCACGTTTGTGTTGGTGCTCTCTGCTGCAGGATTAAAGACAAAGTCAATGTCTGAAGTCTTCTTGAGGAGAGTCACCTGGCCCTCGAAGAACTTGTAGCTATTCCACAATGGGAGAAGCACCTTGCTGACGATTTCCTTGACACCAGATTCCTTGAATCTAAGAGGCTCAGCACGAACGACAGGGCTGTTGATCATGTACAATCGAAGAGCATCCGATCTGTTTAGATAATGTTAATGAGAATTCTTATGGGGACAATCCCGAAGGGCATGAAAAGTATGAACAGCGGAACTCACCCGTATGAATTCATAATCAGCGCTGGATCCGGGTAATTTTTCAATCTGTAGGATCAAGCGTAGTTAGAAAGAGTCCGGGTCATGCTATCGAGATGGTGTTCACATACCTTTTAGACATCTTTAGACCGTTCTCGGCGAGGACAATACCATTCACCACTACATTCTTGTAGGGCAGTTTTTGACGCAAGTGGACTCCGATCACGCTGAGTACATAGAACCACCCACGTGTTTGACTAAAGATCCAACATTAACGCGTGAAACCCGGCAGAAGAGGGGAAATAGTTAACTTACTCGAGGCCTTCGGCGATAAAGTCTGCGGGGAAACGGTCCTCGAACTCCTCTTTACCCTCAAAGGGGTAGTGTACACTCGCGAAGGGCATACTTCCAGATTCAAACCAGCAATCGAAGACCTCCGGGACACGTCTCAAAACGCCATTTCCTTTCGAAGAAGGAATCGTGATGTGATCGACCTTGTCCCGATGAATATCGGTGAGCTCGCCCTCGTAGCCACTCAATTCCCTAAGTTGCTCGATGCTACCAATGGCAACAACTTCTGAGAAATCGTCACTAACCCACAATGGCAATGGTGTTCCCCAGAAACGGTTCCGAGAAATGTTCCAGTCGTGGGCGTTCCGAATCCAGCTGGCAAATCTCCGCTCCTTAACATTGGAAGGGACCCAGTGGGATTTCTCAATACCCTCAAGGATATCAGGAATGATGGGCTTAACCTTCACAAACCAGGATGGCACAGCACGGTAGATCAGAGGGGTATCGGACCGCCAGCAGAAAGGATAGCTGTGAGTGATCTGGCTATCAACAAGGACACGACCATTGCCCTTAAGGAGCTTGATAATGCCCTTGTCAGCAGCCTTGACATTCTGGCCCACAAAGTCCCGGACTTGAGCTGTGAAACAGCCCTGCGCATCAACGGGGTTGGGGGGAAGACGAGTCTCGGAAATAACACCGTGGTTCATGGCGACTTGGTAATCCTCCTCACCAAAGGCAGGAGACTGGTGAACAATACCAACACCATCCTCGGCAGTGACATATTCGTCATTCAACACTTGGAAGCCATAGTCCTTGAATTCTTCATAGAAGTAATCAAAGAGGGGCTGGTACTTCCATCCGAGCATATCAGTACCCTTGATGCGGTCGACGATCTTGAACTTGGCCTTCTTCGGGTCCTTGTAGATAGTCCGAAGAAGTGCCTCCAGAAGGATGTAGTGTTTCTTTGTAGCCTCATCGTAGATCTTTACGTACTCGAAGTTGGGGTTGGCACACAGGCCGGTGTGGGATGGAAGCGTCCATGGGGTAGTGGTCCATGCAAGTAGGCATGTCTCGGGGTCATCCAGCAAAGGGAATGTCACAACAACGGCGGGGTCCTGCACATCCTTATAGTTTTGCTGCGCTTCGAAGTTGCTGAGCGGCGTGTTGAGGGCGGTAGAGTAAGGCATGACACGGTATCCTCGGTAGACAAGACCCTTATCGAAGAGCTCCTTGAAAACCCACCAGACAGATTCCATGAATGACGGGTTCATAGTCTAAATAACGAGAAGGGGAAAAAAGAGTTAATGTAAGGGCGCAGAATGCCAGATTTACTCTAGCGTACCTTGTAATCGTTATCGAAGTCAATCCAGCGACCCAAGCGCTCGATGGTTTCGCGCCATTCTGTTGCGTATCTCATAACAATCGATCGGCACTCCTCGTTGTATTTCTCGATTCCGATCTCTTGGACAGCCTGCAGACCAGACATGCCCAATTTTTTGTCAATTTCATACCTAAGACTTGTATCAGCCAAACCGAACTACACACTCTTGAGCGATCTTGTCTTGAATTGATTTGAACTTACTCAATGGGAACACCATGCGTATCCCAGCCAAAACGGCGCTCCACATGGAATCCCTTCATAGACCAATAACGGGGGATCACATCCTTGATTGTCTAATGAAAAGTATTAGAACTACTTGCAACTCATTCGCAAAGTGTTCGCTGTGATCTTACCGAAGCAAGCAAATGCCCATAATGGGGAGTTCCGGTAGCGAATGGAGGGCCGTCGAGGAATCCATAGCGTGGCTTTCCAGCCGAAAGTTCAACTTGGCGATTGAAGGCATCGATCTCCCTCCACCGAGCGAGCACGAGTTCTTCTTCCGCAGGAAAATCCATGTCGTGGTGACTCCAGTGGTTTACGAGAAAAGATTGACTGCGACTAACAACCTCTCAGGGCTTGCAAGTCCACACTGGTGAGTCACCCCGCCTCGTTTTTCTGCCAGTGTGCCTTGTCCTGACCCCTCCAAGTACACCGCCTTCTACAACCAGACAAAGATCATGTGCAAGCAGATGAAAGGATTCCTATATAAGACCTTGGAAAGAGCGGGAAAATGGGCAAAAGGCCAATTATTAGATGACCATAACTTGTACATTATAAGTGGGCTATGTGGTGAGTACAGTATTTTTACCGCCTACTTATGCAGCACAGGATATACTCTTAGAACAAGCTAACTATACTCTTTGAGGTATCGTCAGCCATAAGCTCAACCCATGCAGGCTCTAAAGGGCAAACAGAAAGTCCACGGAAAATCAATTGAATCCATTTTGCGTCTCTAACTCCTTTTCTTCCCCAGACCGTCATATGTCCAATTCCCAAACGCGTTAATAGATACCAATAGCAGTATTAAGAAGCAAAAAAATAGGCAGAAAGCTGGGCCCTCATTTACTTTCTAGTACCGATTATACCCTCCTCCGCCTTGATTGTGGGAGTAGTAGTCTCGTTGCTGCCCACCACGGCCGCGTCCTCCACGGTTACCTCCTCTGCCTCCACGATAATCCTGCTGGCTATAGCCTGATTGATGACCACTATTGTACTGGCCACCCTGGTTGTACTGGTTGTTTTGCTGGCCATAAGAGTCTCCAGGTTGTTGGTAGCCGTGTTGGGGAGGGTGCTGAGGTGGGTACTGGTATGACATTCCGCCACGTGGAGGGGGAGGCGGTCCTCTGGCGTAGCCTCCGTAGCCTTGGCCAGGGGGAACCCATCCAGGAGGTACCATTGGGGCACCACCGGGACCTCCGAGACCAGCTTGCGGGCCGAAATTTAACTTCGGATCAAGATGTGCGGCGAATGGGTTCGGGCGGTCACTCGAGTAGTTCATCCGGCCACCCCGTCCTCTACCCTGGAAAGGTGCGCCACCGAATGATCGGCCCGAGTTTTGTGACCGAGTCTGGGTGGCTCTGATATCATTTGAATCCAGCATTGGAGTCGGTAGCTTCACCCCGCGGAGAAGCATAGACTTGTGGACATGAGAAGATTCCGGGATCTTATACATGACCCTTTGATCAATTAGTATACGAAGTAAATACGGAGATGGGAGGGTTAAACTCACGTGAGAGAACGATCGTCATCAACTCCTGGCATACCATGTGCCTCCAATGGCGAGACCAACGAGCTGTGGGGGATATAGGTGTCGCTGCGCTCGACAATACCGGCAAGGCCACCACTCACGTCCTCTTTAAGGGGATATTGTACCGGACCGGGCTTCTTGGAGTAGAAGTTCGCGACAAGGTCTTGGTACAAGGGGTTTCGGTCGGATAGCAGAAGAACTTCCTGACCATGAGTGTTGCGACTCTTTTCATCCTCGGTAAGGAGAGGATATACCTTCGCCATGGCGTTTAGAAGACGAGTCTCATCAATGAAAGGGAGAAGAATCACGCCTTGCCAGGCAAATTTCTTGCCGTTCAAGTCCAGGGGGAAGTCCTCTGGGTAAAAGTCGATGATCTCGCTATCGGGGCTTTCCATGAGAGGATGGAAAACTTTCGGCAGCGCGTGGTTAGATGAGGCAGGCAAGACTCCCATAAGCTGTTCAAATGGTTTGAATATCGTGCCCTTCTCAAACTTGACGTCCATATCGGCGATATCAACGAAATCAGCAGCTGTACGTTACGTGTTAGCTTCTTTCTGGGAAAGACGAGGGAAAATGAAAGGAGGAACCCACCAAATGGCGCATAGTGCCTCGGGTAATACCAAGTCTGCTATCAAGTTAGACAAGCTCAATCGTATAACTAAGTATGAATTGACAACGTACCCAAGAGGGGCACCCCTGGAAGTAATAGCGCAAAACCCAACAAAGACCAATCGCATATTCGCGAGCGACCTGGTGGCGGAATTCTAGATCTTTCGGGTCCACGCCGAATTTTTGCTCATAGTATCGATCGGCATATCCTGGCTCCCACAGTTTGACAGTGTCTTCTTGGGGCTCATCTTGTTTAGGCTTCTCAGGAGCAACAGTAGCGGGCAGAGGAGAGTCTCTGCCCGGTGTTCCTGTCTCGGTAACATCCTGTTCAGCTTCATCCGCCTTTCGTTTTCCGAGAACCCCGGGAGAAGTCTGTCCTGGGATTTCACTTGATACATCCTCGCCGTCTGAGGCTGGAGTTTCGCTGTCTCCAGCTCCATCCTGTTTGCCCTTCATGAGTTTGCTCTTGAGCACAGCAGCGGCGCTCTTATTCTCCATGTTAGCACGGTACACAGCTCCACGGTTGATGACCATGCTGTGTGTCAGCTCTCTGGTCTCCTTGTTCAAGTGACCTCGGCCAGGTGTGATGAGTTCCATGGGTGGGGCAGGCTCGCCGCCGCCACCGCGAGAGCGATCGCCAGCTGTCAAATCATACTGGGGGGAGCTCCGCCTTCGCTTTTGAGCACGCTCTTCGTTTCGAGCCGCATCTTGCTCCTTGCGTCTCTTCTCGTTTGCCTGCTTTCTTTCATCCGCTTGCCGACGACGTGCGAAGATAGCATCCTCCTGCTTCGCCAGTCCCTGCAAGATAATTTGAGCGTTTTTCAACTCAACACTTCCATCTTTGGTAAGGTAGCTCCCCATGGCAGGGAGACTGTCACGCCAGATCGCGATCAGGGTATCAATTCCGTTTTCACGAATATCCAAAGAAGGCAGATGAGGAAGGAAATCGTTTCCAACGAAGAAACACATGAAGACCCAGTCATCCAGTGCACGTTCCAGATCGAATGGGAACGGTTGCTGAGGAACACGAAGCTCCACGGCAAGATACTCTCTTAGCACAGCGACGTGAAGCCAAATGAATGGCTTCACGGGGGCAGCGTGCTGCTTCTCGTCGAATTCTCCACTCTTCTCCTTTGGGCGGCCTAGACACTCCTCAGCCTTGTGGCCATTCTGTCCACAAAGTCTGCACCCCCGAGGCCTAGAGTCTTGGGCAAACACGTCTTCACGCAGTACACGGAAGTAAGGTTCGTGGGTACCAAGGCCCAGCATAATCAGATCAGCATCCTTTAGATTTGAAATTAGTGAACCGACAAGACAGATTTGAAATCTCACCACAAACTTACTAGACCATAGATGACATGACGAGTGTTTGGGTCGTGATAAGGCGAGGCTCGCTGCGATCGCACAAAATTCATGATCTTGTGCTCTCCTTCTCCTGGGACCGTGGCATCCGAAATGATGATTTTCAGCTGTCAACGTCAGTGTGTTCATTGGTACCAATAAAATAAATCAGAACATACATTTTCCCAACCCGGGTCAGTGTTGAGCTTGTAGGCAATCCAATAGCGTAACGAGGCTGCAAGGATATCCATGAAAGGCGTTCCTGGCGTGATAACATTGCTGTCCCACGTCTTCTGAACAACCTCCTCCCGAATCAACTGCTCGCCGGTCTTCGTAGCATGCTGCTGGGCAAGCATCTTGTGGAGCTCCTCCTTCTTCTGGTCATTCTCCTTGGCCTCTTGCGCCGAGCGGAATCGACGCGCGCGCTGCTGGTTCATCTTCGCTCTTGGCGCGACGCCATCTAGACATAGGATCGAGGTTAGTGGAAACCGCCGATTTGGAGCATACCAGGAAATTGAAAGCGCCATTGGACTGTGCACATACCGATAGCGATCATGAGAAGCTTTCTGGGGCGCACCATGTTGACCACTCGATCAGTGTACTTGTAGATTTCCATCATCATTTCCTGCTCATCCGCTGGGGGAGGCTTCCCCTCGGGATGGGTACATGGATGAACAATACCATTCATGTCCAGATATAGGTTATCCTGCTCCTCGCCATTGGGGTTCGGACGAGTGATATCGATTGGGATTTCTTCTCCATCGACCACTTGGGGCTGCTCCTCAATAACCGGAGAGACAATCTTCGGATACTTGTTGGAGAGCCATCGGAACAGCGCGGGGACACCCATTATGATAATGCGACACTCGTGTGGTCAATATTTGGGAGTTCCGGTACTGTGGTTACTGTGGTGTCGCAATCAGTTGATGCTGTTCGTGCAGGCGCAGGTGCGATCTCTCTGTTCGTGAATGAAATACAATCCTAGCCAGTCCACATGAGATACAGGCTCCTCCGAAGCATGTAATAGAGATAAAAAAGAGATGCAACCGCGGATATGATCGCGGTGCAGGTTGGGAGTAGTGAAAGTGAGTTAGCCGTTGACGAAAAGATAAATTCCGGGCGGTCGGCGATTCTGCGGATTGAGCCAAGATCGGCGTTTAGCCCCCTTGGGCAATACAATAGGACAGCTTTCTACTGCAATCAGCGAACTAACCAATCTCTTCACTTTTCTCACTTTTTGCTCTCTCATAAATGACTACCAATTTCTATTTCCTTGGCTGGCAGTGACCATGATATTGCGAATCGACTACCATGTTCCGAATCCTCGAGTCGCAAGCTCCGGCCAAACAAACGGCTACGGACACAATCGACGTTTTAAGCAGTAGACTGCAGAGTGCTACATTGCTGGA
The DNA here is from genome assembly GCA_002916455.1 of Penicillium sp. CF05. Lineage (NCBI taxonomy): Eukaryota > Fungi > Ascomycota > Eurotiomycetes > Eurotiales > Aspergillaceae > Penicillium > Penicillium sp. CF05. The sequence continues at coordinate 51,789 of PKQL01000003.1, forward strand.
AGATCGGCGGGCAGCAATCCAAGGATTAAGAAGCTTTGCAAAACTCTACCCTGCGTCAGTCGCTTCTGGTGGCCTGCGGTCATTGATCAGCAGTCTACGCAATGACAGTGAGGATGTGGACACCATCAAAGTGGTCCTCGAGACCCTCTTGATGCTCTTCACGCCTGATGAATCTAGTGTGGGTAAATTGGACTCTGAAGTCACTCGAGTTGCTCACGTACATATTTAGCCTGAGGCGTCGGACGAAATAGCTCTGTGGCTTGCGGATGAATTCACTCAGGTACGCATCGTGCTCTCGGTCCCGAGATGATGGACTAACGTTTCTAAAGCGACAAGACAATATAACTACTCTACTCGACCTTTTAGAAGCCCGCGAATTTTACTCCCGCCTTTATTCTCTCCAATTGATTTCCCACATTTGCAGCGCACGACCAGAACGAACACAAGAATGCATCTTTACAGCGCCGCTGGGTATTTCCAAACTAGTCAGTGTGCTGACAGATGCGAGGGAACCAGTACGGAACGGTATGTTTTGTTGTTGAATACCTGCGTCCATGTGGGACATGAAATGTCGGAGCTGACAAACTGTCTTCTTAATTCGCTAGAGGCTCTCGTCTTGTTGATTGCCCTGACCCCCGCCTCGGAAGAGCTGCAAAAGCTTGTGGCATTCGAGAATGCATTTGAAATACTTTTTTCTCTTATCGAAGCTGAAGGAGCATTGACTCATGGGACCGAGGTAGTGGAAGATTGCCTCTCCTTGTTGGCTCACTTGTTGAGGTTCAATGTTTCCAACCAATCGTTTTTCCGCGAGACCGGTTGTGTTAAAAGAGTAACACGGCTGCTCCATGAATGTCAACAGGAGCCAGAAGACAACGAGCCGGCACCACAATGGACATTGGTCCACCGGGATAAGAATGTCTGGGGCCTATTGGCCATCATTCAGTTGTTCTTGATTCGCGGTGGCATGAGCACCCCCCTTAACCAAACTGCATTCTGGCAGAATGGCGTGACGGAACAAGTTCTTAGCATTGCATTCGGCCAAAGGTTCAGTGTTAGCGTGACCTCGAAGGTGAGATTCTGCCATTACCGATCCTTGTCTGCACTTTTACCTAACAAAGCCAGGCCTTGTCAACTTGTGCCGATCTCATCCGTGGCAACTCGCCGTTGCAGGAAAGATTTGGTGATATCGAAGTCCTGTGGGGCTCGTATCCCCGGGGCGACAAGGCTGTCAACGGTGATAATGAACCTTTACGCATCAATGTCATTGAAGCATTTCTAAAGCTCAGCCTCGAGCCTGCTCCTAACAACCTTTTGGATGCACGACTTGCTGCCTGCGAATGTATGAAAGCATTTTTCGCCCATCATCCTGGGATTCGCATGCATGTGCTCAGGCGAGCGATTGAAGGGCATACCAGTGGGCAGGATCGGATTCCCAATATTCTATCTGTACTGCTGACTGCACCGGAAGCGCGAGGAAATGCGGACCCGTATCAAGTGTGGATGGCCTGCGTTCTGATGTTCCATTTGCTCTTCGATGATGCAGAGGCGAAGGCAGCAGCTATGGCTGTTACTGAGGGCGATGCTGAGAGTGGTGAAGAAGTGGTCACCAGTGTCCAAACTGTCGTTGGAAACCTGATTACTGGTCTGCAGCGCGGTGATGATGAAAGAATTACAGTCGGTTATCTCATGTTGCTCTGTGGTTGGCTTTTTGAAGACCCAGACGTCGTGAATGATCTTCTTGGAGAAGGTAGCTGCATTCAAACCTTGTTGCAGGAAATCAAGCACCAGCGCGCCCCCAGTAAATTGGTGCCCGGCCTTTGCACCGTGCTGTTGGGTGTCATTTATGAGTTCTCCACAAAAGACTCCCCGATCCCTCGCATCACGCTCCATAAACTACTCATCGAACAGCTTGGCAGGGAACAGTATATTGACAAGATCACGAGACTTCGAGAATGTCCATTGGTTCGCGACTTTGAGGTCCTTCCCCAAACCGCTGGTGCTCAGCTCGAGGGTGGACTGCCGGAGGTGTTTTTTGACCGCTCGTTCGTTGAGTTCTTGAAAGATAACTTCAGCCGATTGCTTCGTGCAATTGACCGTGAGCCCGGGTTTGAGATTTCCGTCGTTGCCAATGGCGTCGAGAAGGGAATCTCACGTGAACTTGTTGATTCACTGCGTGCAGAAATTGAAGATCGCACGCAGACCCTTCAAAAATTGGAGTCTGATCTCGTTACTATCGAACGGAGGCTTGATCAAGAACAGTTGGACCACCGAAAGACAAAGGAATCCAACGCGGTTGAGTTGTCAAAGGCTCAACAGACCAACCAAACTCTGCAAGAAAGCCATGTGCAGGAGCTATCGAAGCAGCTATCGAAGCTCGAAAACGAACATAAGCATTACAAGAACGAGTTACTCAAGCAGCATAGTGATCAGCTCCGTGCCATCGACCACCAACTCAAGCAGACTTCGGCGGAATCTGAAAGCAAGAGCAACAAAGCAAAGGAGCTGAGAGAGCATCATGAGCGGGAGGTTGCTGGTCTGCAGCAAACCATTCGCGGCTTGGAGTTGGGGCTTTCTCGCATCCAGGAACAACATACAGGAGAAGTTGTCAGTCTCAATAAGAAACTCGGGGAGCTGGAAAATATCATCAGCCAATCCAATGAGGCCCACGGTGCACAGGTCACTGATCTCCAAAAGAAGATTCAAGATCTGGAAAGTGCCAAGAAATCCCACAATGGCCAAGTTGATAGCCTCAACAAGGAGATACAGGAGTTGCAGAACACAATCAGCCAGTCCAAGGTGGCCCACGATGCACAGGTCGCCGGTCTTGAAAAGAATATTCAGGATCTGGAAAATACCAAGAAAGCCAACGATGGACAGGTGGCAGACCTCAACAAGAAAATCAAGGATCTTGAAAGCTCCAAGAGGACCCATGATGGAGAAGTCACCGATCTTACCAAAAAGGTGCAGAACCTGGAATCTACGTTGGCCGCAGCCAAACAAAGTCACGAAGCAGAAGTCGGTAACTACAAGAGCAAAGTTGAAACGTTAGAATCTAATCTCTCTACAACCAAGCGGCAGTATGAGGCTGAATCCACTGGCCACAGTAATACAGTCGGGGCTCTCGAGTCAAATCTCGCCGCAGCTAAAGAAGAGCATGAAGCTGAGATCGCAACTCTCAAGCAATCTGTCGCAGCTCTAGAGTCAGACCTCACCAAGGCTCAGAAGTCTAGCAATGATCTTGAAACAGCCCAAGAAGGCACCGCATCCGAGACCTCTGCGCTGGAAGCGCGAGCTAAAGAGGCTGAGGGCAAGGCCAAAGAGGCCGAGTCCCACGCTCGTAGTGCCGCAGAAGCCCTCAAGAGCATCCAGACCCAGCTTGACAAGGCTAAAGCCGAAGCTAAAGAAAAGGAGGAGGCTCGCCAGTCAGCCCAATCTGAACTGGAAGACCTGCTGATTGTCTTCGGAGACCTTGAGGCTAAGCGAACGGAAGATAAGGTATGTTTACTGAGTCGACACATTCTCAAGCTTATGACTAACAATTATCTCAGCAACGACTCAAGGGGCTCGGAGAGGAAGTCTCCGAGGCTGAGGATGATGACGAGGATGAGGAAGATGAGTGATGGACATTCATGTGTAAATAGCTAGGTAAACAAAGATTTCAATTCTTCAGTGATTCACGGTGTGATGTTCCACATGGGCAAGCCCTGGATGTTGGGTATATGGTTTAATATACTTGGGTCCATCAAGGCTTGATACGATGTACGTTTTCAAATATAATGGCTGCTAACACAATGGAGAATACCCAGAAAGGTGCGCCACGTAATGGAAGATCAGAAGAGCCTCCGATTACTACCTAGGTAGGCTCTTCTTCTTGTAAAGCAAACAAGCCATAGTGCCTATATAAACCCTCTCTTCATGTCTTCCACTCTTCTACCCATACCCATCGAAGGAGACAGCTCAAGCTTCTTCCATCGATTCTCACCCATACACCATGCCTCATACGAGTATATCATCTCGGCAATACTCTCATGAACCTGAGATTTTGTATGAGTATATATGGGCCTGTAATCTGCACCGTTCAGCAGCAAAAATTGCTGGTGTCTTGAACCTTTCAACAACAGATGAGCTACTCGCATTACGGCTTAACGCGGAGACTCAGAGAATTATTATGATGTATTCGGAGTCGTTCGAGTCGGACAGGCCCACTAGATTTCGTTCACTCTGGCTACAGGCTCAAGGTGACCATGTGTGTGCCATGACAGATCCTGCGCCCCCACAAATCGACGTGCAGAATGGAACTGGCAAAATCCCCAAACGCGTATTCGAACACTGGTGTATAACTCGGCTCATGCGTCTGGCCCCCGCGCTATTCCCTCGCTGCAATCTCGACACGACTCCCCCGAAGTTTGATGCATATGACTATTTTTATGCACTCTGCGTGCTTCTTTGGTTGAAATTTGGTCGGCAGTCATACAATCTGTCAAACTATCACCCGCAATTCGCAGATCGGACGGTGAGGTGGCACCGCGAGCCTAGTGCCGACAGACTCGGTACTCAATCCCCTGTATCCCCCATCGGCATTGGCATTGAAGAGCCAGCAACACCACTGGCTCCCACAAACACTCTTGAGCCCGAGCATGCGCTTCCGGCCCCCTCGGTGGGCGATAATATTGGCTTACCTGATCAAGGAGCCATCGGTGATTACGCCGGCGCTCGTGAAATGCTATATCAATTTGCTAGCAAGCTATGCGAGCAATTCCAGCAGGTCCAAATCTCAGCTTCGTCAGACCCCGCTGAGAAAGGTGAAAATGCCAATACTCAGTTCGCTGATATCGATGGGTTGGTCGAGAAATATACCCAGACAATTGAACGGAGCCGCATCAGGGTCATCGCCGCCAATAACAAGTTTGTTGGCCAAGTTGCTAACCACTGTGCTCAAATGGGAAATCAGGGCGAGGAGATTGGTTCTGATCGAGACACTGGCCTTGGAGTAAAGCACTCTGGCAAACGTTTCCAGACCGCTCCGAAGACGCAAATCCGCCGACGGAACAATGGTGTTTCCAAAAGCAGGACTCGACCATCGAAAGTTCTCAACGCAGGATCGAATGAACGTATCCAAGCGGCATTCAATTCGGAATTGGCAGGTGCATCGAACTCGCCAGATCAGGTGGATTCAGTCAATTCGAGCACGGCAATTGAGTTAGACTCGGTAATCGAAATTGATCTGACAAAAGACTGAATTTCCAAGACTTTTTACGGCTATTTGCAAAGTTCGCGTTCAAACAGGCGATGTCGGCTAAGTTGAAATTTGAGCAAGATGTGGAATTTGGCAAATTTTTTCTGAACGTGTTGATTTCATAGTTTGAATTGAAACTTATTCAAACTGATAGCAAAGTTTCAGACATGAATACATATCCGATATAAATCATAGATGATCTGTTGTACCGACTGTAGATGCCCAAGGGTGTATAGATCAGATTGAGTCACCGGGCGGTCAAGAAACTGCCCGCGACACCGGAGGGGAAACAATACTCTTTTTCCTTTTGTGTCTTGTTGGCTTCTGACTTGAAGATTATATTCCCTTGATACACTATTGGCTCTTGGCTCAGCTCTGTCCAGGTCGGTAAACTCCTCTAATCATTCACTTTCCTCCAAATTATCGGTGTGCACCTTGCATCCCTAGATTCATTGTGGGGGGAAAACAGATAAAGTACAATAAGTCAGGGTACTAACAAGTCACAGAATGAAATGAGCAGTCATTGAACTTTGCCATTACCAAGTCCTCGTTTATATCCTCCTTCACAATGTCCGAACCCACCAAGATCAGCATCTTGGGCCGGGAGAGCATTGTCGCTGATTTTGGTCTTTGGCGCAATTTTGTCGCAAAGGACCTGATCAGTGACTTGTCCTCGACGACCTACGTTCTCGTCACCGATACCAACCTCGGATCCCTTTATACCCCCACTTTCCAAAAAACCTTTGAGGCCGCCGCTGCTTCCATCACCCCAGCCCCGCGGCTCCTCATCCACCATGTGGCCCCCGGAGAAAGCTCCAAGTCACGGCAGACAAAAGCCGACATTGAAGATTGGATGCTGAGCCAGAACCCGCCATGCGGCAGGGACACAGTGATCATTGCGCTGGGTGGTGGTGTGATTGGGGATTTGATTGGATTTGTTGCAGCAACCTACATGCGAGGTGTGCGCTTCGTGCAGGTCCCGACCACGCTCCTCGCCATGGTGGACTCCTCAATCGGAGGAAAGACAGCTATTGACACTCCGCTTGGTAAGAACCTTATTGGTTCTATCTGGCAGCCATCGAGAATCTACATTGATCTTGAGTTCCTCGAGACTCTCCCCGTCCGAGAGTTCATCAATGGCATGGCCGAGGTCATTAAGACTGCTGCTATCTCAAGTGAAGAGGAGTTCACCGCCTTGGAGGATAACGCGGATTTAATTTTGGCTGCTGTGCGCAGCGAGCCGAAGGCTGGCCAGGGTCGCTTCGACGGCATCCGGGATATCCTGAAAGCTAGAATCTTGGCATCGGCACGTCACAAGGCCTTTGTTGTCTCCGCGGATGAGCGCGAGGGCGGCCTTCGCAACCTGCTCAACTGGGGTCATTCTATTGGACATGCCATTGAAGCGATCCTTACCCCTCAGATCCTTCACGGCGAATGTGTCGCAATCGGCATGGTAAAGGAGGCAGAGCTTGCGAGACATTTGGGCATCCTGAAGGGTGTCGCTGTCGCTCGCGTGGTAAAGTGCATCTCGGCCTACGGCTTGCCCACTTCCATGAAAGATGCACGGGTTCGTAAGTTGACTGCTGGTAAGCACTGCTCTGTAGACCAATTGCTATTCAACATGGCTTTGGACAAGAAAAACGATGGCCCAAAAAAGAAGGTCGTACTTTTGTCCGCAATTGGCCGCACTCACGAGCCAAAGGCCAGTGTCGTCTCTAATGACGATATTGGTGTCGTCCTTGCTCCCAGCATTGAGGTTCACCCCGGAGTGCCCAAATCACTCAATGTCACTTGTGCACCCCCCGGATCGAAGAGTATTTCCAACCGTGCCCTTGTGCTTGCTGCGCTTGGTTCCGGAACCTGCCGCATCAAGAATCTGTTGCACTCCGACGACACTGAGGTCATGTTGAATGCCCTAGAGCGGCTCGGTGCGGCAACTTTCTCTTGGGAGGAGGAAGGCGAGGTCCTCGTTGTGAACGGCAAAGGTGGAAAGATCATAGCAAGCCCTACGCCCTTGTACTTGGGTAACGCTGGTACTGCTTCGCGATTCCTCACCACCGTGGCTACACTCGCTACTCCCAGCAGTGTCGACTCGAGTGTCTTGACCGGCAACAACCGCATGAAGCAAAGGCCCATTGGTGATCTCGTTGACGCTCTTACCGTTAACGGTGCCGGTGTCGAGTACATGGAAAGCAAGGGATGTCTTCCTCTCAATATCGCCGCTTCTGGAGGCTTCGCAGGAGGAAAGATCAACCTGGCCGCTAAGGTTTCCTCTCAGTATGTCTCGTCGCTGCTCATGTGTGCTCCGTACGCCAAGGAGCCAGTGACCTTAAAGCTGGTCGGTGGTAAGCCCATTTCGCAGCCTTATATCGACATGACCACTGCGATGATGAGATCTTTCGGCATCGACGTGAAAAAGTCTACCACTGAGGAGCACACCTACCACATCCCTCAAGGTCACTACGTGAACCCTGCCGAATATATCGTTGAAAGCGACGCAAGCTCTGCAACCTATCCTTTGGCCATTGCTGCCGTCACTGGCACCACCTGCACTGTCCCTAACATTGGTTCCAAGTCTCTTCAGGGCGATGCTCGTTTCGCAGTGGATGTTCTACGGCCCATGGGCTGCTCCGTTGTACAGACTGATACTTCAACTACTGTCACCGGACCTACTGATGGCGTTTTGCAGCCGCTGCCCAACGTAGATATGGAGCCCATGACGGATGCCTTCCTTACTGCCTCCGTTCTCGCCGCCGTTGCTCAGGGCAAGGGCTCAAACCACACAACTCGTATCTACGGTATCGCAAATCAGCGTGTCAAGGAATGCAACCGTATCAAGGCTATGAAGGACGAATTGGCTAAATTCGGAGTGGTATGCCGCGAGCATGACGACGGGCTTGAGATCGACGGCATTGAGCGTTCTACCCTTCGTCAGCCATCCGGTGGTATTTTCTGTTACGATGATCACCGGGTCGCGTTCAGTTTCAGTGTGCTGTCTCTTATCGCTCCCCAGTCTACACTTATTCTGGAGAAAGAATGTGTTGGCAAGACTTGGCCTGGCTGGTGGGACGCATTGAAGCAAATGTTCAGCGTGAACCTTAACGGCAAGGAACTCGCGGAAGCTGAGCATGCCGCCTCAAGCGACGAGGAGCGGAGCGGCGCCTCCGTCTTCATCATCGGTATGCGTGGCGCTGGAAAGACCACCACTGGCAATTGGGTTGCTAAGGCTCTTGATCGTCAATTCATCGACCTTGACACAGAGCTTGAGACTTCCGAGGGTATGACTATTCCCGATATCATCAAGACACGCAGCTGGGAGGGATTCAGAGACGCAGAACTCGCTGTCCTTAAGCGCGTCCTTAAAGATCATCCTACTGGTTATGTCTTCGCCTGCGGTGGAGGTGTTGTCGAAATGCCAGAGGCACGAAAGCTGCTTACCGACTACCATAAGAGCAAGGGCAACGTGCTCCTCATCATGCGCGACATCAAGCTAGTGATGGACTTCCTCCAGATTGATAAGACCCGCCCTGCCTACGTGGAGGACATGATGGGCGTGTGGCTACGACGTAAGCCTTGGTTCCAAGAGTGCAGTAACATCCAGTACTATAGCCAGCACTCCACCTCAACGGAGCTGGCCCTTGCCTCAGAGGACTTTACCCGTTTCATGCGGGTAGTCACTGGCCAAGTAGACAGCCTTAGCCTCATTAAGAAGAAGAAGCACAGCTTCTTCGTCTCATTGACTCTGCCTGATATCGAACCTTCGGGCGATATTATTACTGAGGCTTGTGTCGGGTCTGATGCCGTCGAGCTGCGGGTCGACCTGTTGAAGGACCCTGCGGTTGACGGCGATATTCCCTCGATTGACTACGTCAACGAACAAATGTCTCTCCTTCGCCGTCGTACCACCCTACCACTCATCTTCACCATCCGTACCAAGAGCCAAGGTGGCCGCTTCCCCGATGATGCTCATGATGCAGCAATGCAGCTGTACCGACTAGCGTTCCGTTGTGGGTGCGAATTCGTGGATCTTGAAATCGCATTCCCCGATGCAATGCTCCGTGCCGTTACTGAGATGAAGGGTTACTCTAAGATCATCGCCTCGCACCATGATCCTAAGGGTACTCTGTCGTGGGCCAACATGTCCTGGATCCCATCCTACAACCGTGCCCTGGAGTACGGCGATGTGATCAAGCTCGTCGGTGTTGCTAATACCCTTGATGATAACAATGCCCTTCGGAGATTCAAGACATGGGCTGAAGAAGCCCACGATGTGCCGCTGATTGCGATCAATATGGGCGACAGTGGTCAGCTCAGCCGAATCCTGAACGGCTTCATGACCCCGGTGTCCCACCCTAGCCTTCCTTTCAAGGCGGCACCTGGTCAACTGTCCGCTGCAGAAATTCGCCGCGGTCTCTCCCTGATGGGTGAGATCAAGGCCAAGAAGTTCGCTATCTTCGGATCCCCTGTGTCTGGCTCGCGGTCTCCCGCTCTTCACAACACCCTCTTCGCCAAAATGGGTCTACCCCACGAGTACTCTCGCCTGGAGACTACCAACGTCGAAGACGTCAAGGACTTCATCCGCGGCCCCGACTTCGGTGGTGCCTCCGTGACAATCCCGCTCAAGCTGGACATCATGCCCCTGCTCGACGAAGTCGCTCAGGAGGCTGAAATCATCGGCGCTGTCAACACCATCGTGCCAGTCCCCAACGGCGATAAGCCCCCTCGTCTTATTGGCTACAACACCGACTGGCAAGGTATGATCCGATGCATGCGCAACGCAGGCGTTTACGGCTCCACCGGCAACGAGAGTGCCGTGGTCATCGGCGGCGGTGGTACTGCCCGTGCTGCCATCTTCGCCCTCCACAACATGGGCTTCTCCCCAATCTACGTGGTGGGCCGTACCGCCAGCAAGCTCGAAAGTATGGTCTCGACCTTCCCGACCAACTACAATATCCGCGTTGTGGACAACCGGGCCCAGCTTGACACCGTTCCCCAGGTCGCTATCGGCACGATCCCTGCTGACCGTCCCATCGACCCTGTAATGCGCGAGACTCTCTGCCACATGTTCGAGCGCGCTCAGGAGATCGACGGTACCCTCATCGGCAAGTCTTCCGACGCTAGCAAGCACCGTGTTCTTCTTGAGATGGCCTACAAGCCTGCTGTCACCGCCTTGATGCAGCTTGCATCTGATGCGGGTTGGAGCACCATTCCTGGACTGGAGGTCCTTGTTGGACAGGGTGTTCACCAGTTCGTTCACTGGACTGGTATCACTCCTTTGTACCATGAGGCAAGAGTAAGCAAACACCTTGGTTATATCCTCCCTCTCTAGCTTCCTTGCTAACTTTTGTTTTTAGGACGCCGTCATGGGTACTGCTGAATGATAATGAATCCTCGTGAATATCTCGGGCTTTTCTCCATTTTCCATATTTTGACGCCCATACCATGTTCCATGTTCTAGCGGCGGTGGGCGAGTTACTAAAAGCATTCAAAACTTGTCCTGACTTATATCTTGTTTGCCATGTTCATACGATAGTCCTCATCTACATATGTGTTCCATTTCGGTTATTATATCGTAGTCCACAGACATTCTGTAGAGATATCGTTGTCATTCATGGCATCCTAGGCATAGCATCATCCTCACTTTGGCTTCAAATTCGTGCTAGGTTGGTCATCCACTGTACCGAATGCCATTCTGCCTGGCTTATTTAGGTACATAGTAGCTTGATCAGATTACTTTTCTTTGGTGCTCACTATCTGAGTATCCTCCACATGTCCATACCTTCCGCTACACCTATCTTATTCATCTTATCCCTTCTAACAGCCTTCTTATCCCCCTTGGTATCTTCTTCGGTCTTTACTCCCATTTTATTTTATTCTCTTCTTCTACCACCTCGCCTTCTTGTTAGGTGGTTCGATACTCCAGACTTCTACAGAGAATTTTACCATCAACCATTTCTCTTCTCCCCTGATTTCCAACTGAACCATTTGCCTTACCAAACTGTAAGGTCTTCACCTACTGCTCCATACCTAGAATATCTTCTCTTATGCATGTTTTATCATAGCACAATGAGTGACGGGGAAGCGCAAGCCACGGGTTCCGGCACAAAGGCCGGACCAGGCGCACGAAGCAACCGCGACTGGGATGAAGTCGGTAGCGAGAACCCTAGCGATGAGGATCAATCAACCGATCTGCCCGAGCCAGGCAGTTTCAGCATATTCTGTCCCGTAGCGCCTCTTGAAAAGAGAGGTGATTTTGACGGATGGTTTACTGCTATTGAGAAATCTCTCCGTCCCAACCTCCACCGTCTCCTCGACGCAACCATCAAACGACCACGCCGAGACTCACCTAACGCAGAAAAATGGATGCAACTCTCACTGAAAGTCCGCGCCTGGCTGGCAAGCAAAATGGATGCCAAGGTAGTTCAAGAGATCATGGCACAAGGTGGACGAGTCACCTTTGCTGATGAATTCATGACCGAAACACGGAAGGTCATGCGGGATGAAGGACACACTGCGCTGTCAGCTGCAATCTTGAGACTCGTCAGAACGACTCGCTCTGAGTTTAACAGCACAGAGGAATTCATCAACGCCTTGGAATATCGCTACAAAGTCACCATCGACCTTAAGGGACAGGTCCCGCCATACACTGCGCTTATCATCATGTTCCAGGAGCTGCGCTCTGTGTCTGGATTCGAAACGATCATCAATATCTGGAATGGTGAGCTTTGTCGAGTCAAGGACCCTGCTGCAAATATCACATATGCCGATTTTCTTGCATACGGCTCTGCAGTCGTGACTGAGGCCCGAGGTCAGCTTCTTCTGACTTGGCCACCGAATTTGCCAGGGCCTACCGTTTATGAAGACCGCATCAACCAGCAGGTTTATTCGATGTTTTAGTCAATTTGCTAGGGATACGGGGTGAATGACGATGTTGGACAAATGCCGTTGCTCCAGTTTCGGTTTCAGTCTTTCGAGATATGGAGGTGACGGAGATGAAAATGGCTTGTGAATAATGCACAGAAACTGCACGAAGAAAAGAGAGAAATGATTTGAATGTAGTTTTCTTGTAAAAGGTCTTCAGGTCCAATGTCTGTATGTAGAGCCAATCTTGATCAACCAAGCTTTTCCTCAGCCTTCGTCTCTTGCCGGGGAGATATGGTCATCCACACGTCTCTCCAGTACCCAATACCACCCTTGACCATGAACTTGGCCTCGGGCTTACCCTTTACAGTCTCCGGCTTGTATTGACGGAAGAACTAAACGACACATTAGCCACTCCGAAATAATACCAGGCCTCATAGGACAACCGGGAAAGAACTCACCTGCAAAGGACCCTTTAACAACTCCATCATAGCAATATCCCTCCCCAAGCAAACACGCGACCCATACCCAAAGGAAAAGTTATACTTATTATACAACTTCGCCTTCTCCACATCCAACCACCTCTCAGGCTTAAACTCCTCAGCGTCAGGCCCATAAAGCTTCGGATCCCGATGCACAAGGTACGGGTTACAGCTGATCTCTGTACCCGCCGGCGCAAAGCGACCATAAAGATCGAGCCCCGGCTCAGGCACATATCGGGGGAAGATATTCGGCGCAGACGGACACAGACGCATGGTCTCCTTCATGCAGCCAACATAGAAAGGCAGGTGCTCCAGGATCTCATTGTACTGCGGCATATCCGAGATGAGGCCCTTACGGGTGGCGTTATCGATTTCCGCCATCATACGCTCGTACACCTCTGGGTAGGTCATGAGGTACTGCACCATGGCCTGGAAGGAGGTGCCGGTCGTGTCTGCGCCAGCGAGCAGGACGAGCAGGACCTCGGCGCGGATGTACTCCAGATCGAGGGGCTTGCCGTCTTCAGTGAGAGTCTCGAGGAAGGTCTGGAGCAGGTCTGTACGGTCGGATTTCTTGCCGTTTTCTATGTCCTTGATGCGCTGGTTGATGAGCCGGTCGCGGAAGCGCATTAGCACGCCGATGCCGGAATTGTCTGCTGGTTTGGCGACGAGGTATTTTTTCAGGAAGGTGGTTTTTACCCATGAGGTGAAGGGGTGCAGGCGGGCTAGGAGGCCGAAGGCTGGGAGGCCGTCGTGGAAGCCTTGGATTAGGCCGCCGATGTCTTCGCCTTTTTCGATGAAGCCGAAAGGCTCGCCGAAGCCAATTTCGCTGATGATGTCGTAGGCCATGTAGCTGGTTGCATTGTTAGTCTGAATAGTGCTGTATTTGACTGGTATGCTTACACTGCCCACCAGGCGAAGTCGAAGGCTTCGCCGGTCTTCGCGAACTTTTCATTGAGCTTGGTGCTCCATTCGTTGATACGCACATCAACTAGTGGCTCCATCTTTTTAATATTGCTGAAGCTGTACTATGTGGAGGGTCAGCTTCTGATATCTGCAAATGAAGTTCGTATATCGTCATACCGGTCCGGCAACGTGCTTTCTGAACACAGCATGGGTCTTGTGAGACCTCATGTTGAACAGAGACTCGGTCTCACCGAAGCTTCCAGTGATATAGTGTCCGGTCTTGTCTGCATTGCGGTGGTAGACCTCCGGGAGCTTTTCGTGATCGCTGACCAGCAACAATGTCGGGGTAATGCGAACAACAGGGCCTGGGAGAATTCACTTGTTAGAAACAACATTCCTTTTGGGGATAGGATCAAGACCAACCATATTTCTTAGCAAGCGCATAAACAGTTGGTACCTCAGTCTCCTGTATATTATGCCATGCGATCCAGAGTCGAGTTACAGAGCCCCAGAAAGGACCGGGGAATTTCGCGAGCGGACTGAAGAAGCGATAGTAAATAACTTGCCAACTAAACTTGAGCGCGACATAGGCCACAAGACCCAATATGACATTGGTCACCGTCACCAGTGACAGCACATTTCCCGCAAGACCCATGGCAGATTTAGGGATGCAGATGCATGAAAGATGAAAACACGTCGTTCTGACCCGGGGGGGGAATAGCCCCTCCGTAAATAAAGGACCCCAAATGAGCGTTCGCATTAGACTGCATATCCATTGTAGTAAGGGTCAAAAGGCCATTGGCCAAAGAGCATTGGCCAAGGGGCTATGTCGAGCTAACAACAGCCCACGACGCTGAGGTTTGCCTTAAATGAAGTCTAGACTGAACTAGGTCTAAACGGTTGAAGATATGCTCGGCATGTGGCAGCTCGTGCATCTGCCCCTCCCCTTTGGTGCTAGTCCTTGCGCTAGAGCATTGGTAATTCGTAAGAGGAATTGCGACTCCGCTTGCGAATTCAGAATCGGTTTGCCTGGTCCAACCGTTGCGCACATTGCTAACCAGGACCGATCCCGTGGTGATTCAGTCGCCTAACATAGTAAAGATGTTCTGGATATGGAGAAAGACGTTGCCAGCTGTCAGAGGGGGCCGTGCAGGGTTCGGTACGCCCCGTTAGGAAGAGGCGCCGTTTTCCACAAGTTATCTGAAACAACGATCAGCACTGGATAATAGATGCTCGGAAGTTCCTTGCCAGGTGCAAGACAGCGCTTGGGGGGTTCCCGAGGACTCGAACAGTGCGAGACGGGAAATAACAAAAGTACATACCTCGCAACAAGGCTGTGGAGCGGGAGGTTGGCGTTCTCCACTATGGAATAGCCAGTGTTTCTCACTGGTCTCTCTGTGCGGACCACGGAGTCGACTAAATAAAACTGCAGATGGTGACGGCCCCTCGTGCAAGGGTGTAACCCGAATGCATGTGCTGCGTTCTCCTGAAATTTCAGGTGGCAGGGGAAGAGATAGTTAGTTAACTACGATGTACAACATAGTACTCCGTATACCACGTACAACATAGGTTAGGTAAGCCATGCCCAGGTCCAAGGGTGGACCTCCAGAGGACCCTCGGGAGAGTACAGTCATGTTGCATGAGTATTTGCACCCCAGTACTTCGGAAGGCCCACTCTTTTTCTGCCGGTTAAACCCTCTCATTAAAAAATATTTAGCTAACTAGCCAGTAACAAGTATGTCAACCTTCACATATACGCTCACGAACGTACGGTGGAAGCTCTGGACTGGGAAAAAAAAGGGGTAGTAACCTTTATAATACTATATAGTATAATACGCGCGTGTCGGGTAGGGTTTTTACTAGTAGTAATAAGCAGGCGGTAAAAGGGGCGGTCAAAGATGGAGGTACTGGGGTGCAAATACTCATGCAACGCCACTGTACCTTATTAGTAAGAATTCTTGGGATTAGGTACCTTTTGTATATGTATGCTATACAAAGATACAAATGTTACAAAAGCCATAACATCTACGGAGTAATTTTCTCAATATCCTAACATAGGGAAACTATGGGTCTATATGGGTCTAACATATGGGTACTCGTGTTTATCTTTAGCTAGTCGAGGGTTGAGGGAAATGGATATTATGCTTTTATATCATTTGTACCTTTTGTATGGGCATACCCATACAAGAGGTACCTAACCTCAACATTTGAGAATTATGGACTTCGACTGGCACCAACACAGAGTACTTATGTTGTAAGCAAGCTAGGCACTTGACACCCGTGGATGATGATCATCTGTAATCCGTAAGCCAAGAGGCGTTAGGACGCCAGACATGAAACAAGTTAGACTCCGACTTTTGTTTCTCCACTGCTCTTCCCCCAAAATAGGGGAAGAGAAAAACAGGTATTTGTGAGGCCATGCCCTAGTGATCAACTATTGCTAAATTTGACAACGTCTACGGAGTACGGAGTTGTAGATTGTACTTTTTAATCCCTGCTAGCTTGGAAGCAATAGTGTCTTCTAGTCCGGAGAATGGTAAATTGAAATTGATAACCGCTAAGAATCTTGGAAAGGGGATTGATATGTAAGATTCGGAGTATAAGAGTTCCATTTTCCTCTACTCCCGTACTCCGTAAACTCTTAACCATGTGCAGCGTAAATTTTTACTGATATCACATCTGAAATGCAATGCTTCCAAATCATTTTTAGGCAATCTCGTTTAAACGAGTCACAATGACCCCACTCTCCGCTCAGGACGGCTCGGAAGGCAAATGGTGGATCGGAGGTGAGCTGTATGGGGATAGGCTCGGATTCAATTACAAGCCATTGTCTGTTACGTGCTCCCCGGGGCCTTAACGAGAGTTCAGCTCCCCCTCGGACTTAGGTTCTCCCCGCGATTATCTAATGTGTTCTTAGGATTCACCGTAGCTCTTCCGTTGGGCTTTCTAGTCCTTTCTTTTTTTTTTTTTTTTTTTTTCCCCGTTCCTTTCTCCGTTGGACTGAGGGCTATATACGACGTACTCCGTATAACGTATCCAACCTGGAACACGTTAAAATATTGAGATCACCATCGGACATCTTGCGAAAATAAAAATAACTCAGATCTCTCCACGGGAATCTTCCGAGACGGAATTTTTTGTTTCCTATCAAGTCATATCCCTCTTTTTTTCGTTCTTGTTATAAGTAATAGTCCAACTTGGCAAATCCATTTTCGAATTATCAAGAACTCATAATGATCGTCCTTGAGACGTCTAATGTGTCGACCCATATCCGAGCCAATCCCCGGTCTTTAGGTGGATATCTTTGCTAAAACACAATGTGCCCATTGTCGGAACTAAAGTCCAACCGAACAGGGATTGGTACCTGATCTTGTCAGTTGATATATCCAACGGTTTACGCCTCGACAATTAGAGACAGTATTTCTACGTCTAAGTGGCAAACCATGAAAATCTCCGTGATCTTCCTTTCTTTTCTCAGACCTGAAACTCCCCATAATCGGGCAGATGTATTTCAGCATAGATCAACAAAGATCTAGATTCGAGGAGATGCTTGTTTCTGACAGTCTCGTACTCTCCGTGTCTCGTGTTGCTCTAAAAAAGAAAAGACTGTGCCAATCCCTACCATGTTCGCTTTTTTTTTTTTTTTTTTTCCTTCCAAACGGACTTGTTCCAGGGGCATCTGAGATATATCAGAGATAAATATCGGTATAACTTGTAGACCAGGGTACCACTAGCCACTCTTTTAAATTTTTCTCGGTACTTGCGATCTTTTTATAATCCATTCTCCATGAGATGGACATGTGAAACGACCATCTATGCCATTCATTTAAACTAATCTCTCTTCCCACCAATTCAGTCTTTTCTCTTTTTCGTTTTTGATTTATCGCTCCATATTCCTCGTCATGGCTGGTGCCAATGGTTCTCAAGGCCCTATGGTCGTGGGTGTCAGCGTGGCATTTGCCGCCTTGACCTTTGTTGTTTTGGCTCTTCGTCTCTTTTCGCGCATTTTTGTCTTGGGTCAGATGGGTATGGACGACTGTAAGTGGATTATATCTGATCTATTTTACCAGTACTATATGTTGTACTAACATCTTCCAGACCTCATTGTTTTCGCGTGTGTAAGAAAAAGTGGCCCTATCATCAACAAACTTATAACTAATGGAAATAGGCGTTCTCGTGGGCATTCATTGCTGCCACACTTGTCGGTATGTTCTAGCTTCCCTTCCTACGCCTCTTTGCAGAAGCTAATATCATTTAGCGGTCAAGCATGGGCTTGGAAAACACATTGAGGATGTCGATCAGACTAAGATGGTCGACTATTCTTTTGTAAGGATGATCCCAATATATTACAGTTCGTTTCTAACCACTTCCCAGGCCGTCTGGCTGAGCTCAATGTTCTATCTCGCAACACTTGGGTTCATCAAAACCTCCGTCCTGTGCTTCTATACTCGCCTCGGAGATCGCTATCTCACTCGCCTATCCTGGGTCATGTTGGGAATTATTATGGCACAAGCCATCTCATTCGTTCTCGTGGCTGCATTCCAATGCCAACCCATTAGCATGGCCTGGACTGGCACTGGACCCGGAAAATGCGTCGACATCAACCTTTTCTACCTGTGCAACGCCGCCCTGAACATTGTCACCGATCTCTTAACTTATACCCTGCCCATCAAGGTAATCTTCCATCTCCAGATGCCTCGGAAACAGAAGATTGTTCTAGCCTTTATCCTCTGCCTTGGTCTTTTGTAAGTGTACCCCAGTACTTCTGCCTGGACGATTTCTAACGGACCACCTTCTACAGTGCCTGCGTCTCCTCGATCATTCGAATCACCTACATCCCTGCCATGCTTAGCTCGGAGGACTCCACCTACGCCATCAGCGGTGCCATGTACTGGTCCGTCATCGAAACCAACGTCGGCATCTTCGCTGCCTCAATCCCGTCATTCAAGGCGATTGCCTCCCGCTTCCTGCCCCGCTTCATCGGAGAATACAGCAGTGGCAAGAAATCCGGCCCCTGGTCAAGCGACAACCATGCCCCGCGGTATGCATCTGGATTCGCCAAAGTCAGAGATCCAAACAACATCACCATGATCACAGTCAACGGAAAGGAGGATGTTCCTATGGGTACCAATATTGGCGCGGCCAGCAACTCCAGCGAGGAGCGCATTATTCCCCAAGGCAAGATCTTCGCCCATACAGAGATTGAAACTACCTTCGAAAGAAATGACGGTGGAAGCGACAGTTCGCTCGAGCGGGCTCGTCAATGATATCGGATTTACGCTTATGAATTCCCAAGGTTGGCGGCTATATAATTCTTTTTTGTATAATATTCGGGCAATTCATTTCGGTTTCATATCTTGGATAACATATTCCAAGTGGGCATAGATGTCATAAATATTGTGTATGTAAATGACAGTATAAACCGATCTATCTGATTTGTTCGTGATGAGTCTTTGCCTGATGCTCCAACCCTGAAAGAAATAGACGTCCAATGCAAGTCGCTGAAGTGTTGAAGTTTGACGACCAAAAGCTTCCAAAAGTCCCAATTCAAAATGCCGATCTCCGCAACCCAAAAAAAAAAAAAAAAAAAAAAAACCATCACACAACCACCTTCTCATCCTTCAATCACACTATGCAACCATCTCACCTCCACATGCGAAAAGCTGCCACCCCAACACCAAGCACACCAAATATGCAAGCCCAGCGCATAAGACCCCTCCGGAAATGATGATTAATAGACCTCTCAATAGCCTCGGAATCATTGATACGGGGAAACGGCACACCAACCGGAGCCTCAACACTCAGAGCCTCACACAGCGGCCCCCACCCATCCCTAACATCAAAGAAAACCAACCTATCCTCAGGCACAACCTCCTTCAGCCAAGCAATATGTCTCGCATAAGTCTCGCGACCATGCTGACCAGACACACTCCCATAAAGTCTCTCCCACAGCGCGGCCAGCAAATACCCATACGGGATAAAATGTCTCAACCCATCCAGCGGGAGGAGGACAGCACGCGCGAACCAAACGCCCGTCAAACTCTGCACGTGGAGCATACTCTTCTCCCACAAAACCGGATCACGGACTGTGCAGACGACCTTGGCGTCCGGGTACAGCTCCATGAGTTCGGGGACGAGCTCGGAGCCTGGGGAGTCGGTGATGGCGACGTAGCCAGCCAATCGGCGGCGCAGGAGGGTGAGCATCTTTGCGCGGCTTGTGCGGTCATCTTTATTGAGCCAGTTTTGCAGGATTGGCATCCAGCTTTTTATCTCTGTTGGTGGGCCTATCGATATTTGCGTGCCGCAGTGGTACACCGGTCCGTCCAGGAGGATTTCTAGCGCTTGGCTGAATGATGAGGTCCCTGTGCGTGGTAGCCCGGCGCCGATGACTTGGATTGAGGCGCCCGGTTGTGGGAGAGAGGCCTTTTGGCCCATTTTGTATGTATAGGGTGGTTTGTTGGGTTGTGTTGGCGTTGGTTCGTGGTTGGTTTCAGGTTGGCCGAGTGACCTCTTTTTTTTCCCTTCTTTTCCCTCTCGGTGCTGGCTACTTTGCTTGGTTTGGGATATTCAGGCTCATGAAGATATGGGATTTATTTATGTCCAAAAAAAAGTGATCAGGATTCGAATGGCTTTATGTTTCTTTGATGGATATAAACGCCAGATATGAGACTGGATTTTCGGAGATTACCGCCCCCACTTTGGAGATCCCCCTCCCCCAGTATGATCTGCGATAGGTTGGAGTTTTCAGATTTGCACATTAAGGGTTTTTCGGGAATCGAATCTAGAGTATGAAGCCCAAGGCGTAATGGTGTAGGCGCTAGTAGTAATAAAGCATGTAGATGAAGCACTTGCACGGTTTCTAAGTGTTGTTTGTATATTTATAACTGGTTGGTGGCCTGAGGCATCTTGTTGCACCACAACGTGAAAACCGACTTGTGTTTGAGTGGCTCGTGGGTAAGTATAACGAGGGCTGGGATCAGGAGGATCTTGTGCGAACTCGATCGAGAGGACAGTACCCATTAAATAGAGGAGGATGGCATCGGGATTAGAGATATAGGGCTAATTACCAACCTTGGAAAAGTAATGAGACTATTCATGTTAGTAATTTAGCAGATCCACGTTACTCCCTATAGAAAGCTTGATCATTTGGACAATTAAATACTAAATATATATATAGACGCGTAGATGGGTGATATATCCATGGATGTCCCGCATATCATTATATAAAAGTTAACCCGTTTAGCATACTTTTAGACCGGAAGCTATATAAAAGGAGAGACAGGCGAAGCCAACGACGTAGACGTCTTAATAGCTACAATATAGAAGACCATATGATGTCGTAAATTTTTAATTGATAGTTGAAGGTGGTGGCTCAAAAAGAAAAAAAAAGATAGACATAGCATGTCCTGGTTTCGATCCAGGGACCTCCGGGTTATGAGCCCGGCGCTCTTCCCCTGAGCTAACATGCTGATAGGATGCGATATTGCGCCACTTAGGAATTTATAACGTAAAGTTGTTAAAATAGAGTCCACCATGTCCGTCATGGGTGAATACGTGAAATCCAGTTTGTTAATCTTTTAAAGGTCTGCAGACCGCCTTCGTGGTCCTTTGCATTGTTTTATTGGTTGAACTTTACCTTACCGCCTACGGGTAGTTCTGTCAGCCATACCTCATCAAATTTATCTATTTCTACTATGTATACGAAGTATATTGCTACAATTCACCGCCTGTGCTAGATCAGATTGGGCCTGCACCCGAACTGGGTCCCTTATAATATCCAAGGGCAGAGACCCCCCTTCCAAGGTTCCCTTGATCGACCCCCTGCTTGAAATTTCAGTACCGCCTTCCCAATCGGGTGCGACACTAGATTCTGCCATAGATTCTGCCAACTTCTAGTTTGTATAGTGAAAAGATATGCATTATAGTGAGAAAAAGTCGTATATTCTGCCTGATTTCTAAGTTAACCTACTCCTAGCCTCTATACGCGTGTTTTTACCTAGGTCTTAAGGTCTCGGTGCTGAGCATGGTGCTGGGTATGGTGCTGACGAAAGTGACTCGACTTTATTAGGCGTCTATATGTAATTTGTGGGTACCTACTGTCTTAATAGACTTTGACACGAAGGCGGCGCGAAAAGTAGGAAGGCGGTGAGAGGCGGTAGACAGATATAGATGCCGAGGCAGGGACTTGTAATTAGGTGACTGACTATTGGTACTTTTCTTCAATATATTAATCCATCCATGTTCAAGTACTTCGTAAAGCATCGTTAAAAGATAAGACACCCTGGCGCGGCCATATATATTGTATCCTATGATGTCGTAATTTTACATTGATAATTGAAGGTGATGGCTCAAAAAAAAAAAAAAAAAAGATAGACATAGCATGTCCTGGTTTCGATCCAGGGACCTCCGGGTTATGAGCCCGGCGCTCTTCCCCTGAGCTAACATGCTGACAGAATGAGATATTATGCCATTTAGGGACTTATAACCTCTTCTTCTCATTCCAACCTAGGTTACAATGTACCTACACAAGTACCATCCTCTGGATTTGACCCTGAATAAGTTTCTTCCCAGGGCTCAGACTCGTGAAGTCATTGATCGCTCATTGATCCGGAGTACCTAAAGGTGCACTTTGCCCCACAATACTATGTGTTTTGCAATCTACTTTTTGATAGTCCTCACTTCTTACAGTGCCCCTGTTTCACGAGGCGCGTAATCTTCCAACGCTCTACTCTTGTTCCCAGAGCATGATGACGCAAAAGTGGAACGCACAGGGTTCATCCATCTGGCATGATTTATCGCAAACCACTGAATTATACGGAGTAAATTAAGATTATATCTCCGTACCGAGGTCCGTACTATGTTATACCTCCGGGATGCCCTATTTCCTACTCATTTTCATCTCTTCACCTTTTTTTGACAAAAACAATTATGCGAGAGATTAGAATGCGGATAGGTTGTGCAATTATAAAGGATGTCTTCGGTACAGACATTCAGCACGTGGGAAAAAGAAAAGAGAGATAGACGATAACCACGGTTCTCAATGATCCAATATAGGTACACTCTGTACCGAGTTCATACTCCGTACCAAGCATCTACGATCAGTCCCTTGGCAAGCGTTTCTCATTGTCTCAGTCGCGTGCTAGGGGATCGACAGGGCCGGGCCGGGCTAGAGAACGACCTCGGGTGACAACGGACAACAGGCGTCTTTCCCTGCATAAAGCACACATGGCACACAGTCCAGGAGTCTTACTCCGTTTGATCTACCACTTTTGACTTCACATCATCGATCTAGCCCTACATCTAACGGTTGCAAACTGGATTTACCATGTCCGCTTCAACCTGGTCGATAAACCACTTCTTGGACTAGCTGATTGTGCTAAGCGATTTAGAAATCCAGGCCACTACCCACTACTCCATACCTGAACAAGGATTTCACGCGTTAATCTCAGTACGGCCTCGGGGTACGTAGTGTGGACACGAATAAGTTGAGAATCTGGGCAAAACCGTGCGCATATTCAGATCCTGGAGCGATGGGGCCCTCGCTTATATTGTGCATGAACTAGACCTTGAAGGATGCTCTGAATCATAAGCCCGGCCGGATGGAGATACGGCTAGTCATTGAATAGCCTAAAAGGTTAAATTTGTCGCGTCAAATATGGACCTGCGAGTCCCTTGATTGCGCGATATGTTGTACAATAGTTCAATAACAGTTTCAAGGGTACCTACCACATATGTTGTAGGTACTTACCCTGATCTCTGAATCCTTTGCCAGGGTCATAAATGCGCATCAAGTAGTTTCCTTTTCCTTTTCCTTTTTTTTTTTTTTTTCCCCCCAACTGGCAATCAGGCTCTTTCGTAAATATGAGGTTCATGTCCTACATTCAATTATTCCCTATCACGATTTCGAGATTTGCTAGCTTGCCATTTTAAAGCAGGTTTAATCGTCTAAAAGCAGGTTTAGACATTCCTGGGCCTGCAACCGTCACCCTAAAGGACAATGATCGGCAATATATTATAAAGCCATCATGCAGGGATTCGGCTCATCTCCACCCTCTACAACAGTTCACGAACCCCAGTGAGTTCTCTTGCCTAATATAGAGTATTGATTGATCAGATTCCTGCCGTCTCCACTCTTTTACCCTGTAGCCTTGCTAAACCTAGCAAATAATAAAGACTTAAAAAAGTACAGTTGATAGATGTAAAGTGTAGCTACGGTGCGCAATATCAACGCAATATCAACGCACACAGTGCTTGTCATTCTGGAAATCCCTTTGTAGAGAATTCACTACATATGTAGATCCTAGTCTGTTCTAGTCTATAGCGACCCTTCTGGAGGTATATTAGAGAGCCCTATGAAAAGGACGAATCTATTTGATTTGTTGATGGCTCCACGATATAGAGGGGTTTTAGGGGTACCAGCTAATTTGGTAAATTGGTAAACGCCTTGCGATCTACAATAAGGCGCGCCATGTGTTTCCCGAACCTGAGATGTCATGAGGCTTATAGAAAAACCTTAGGAAAGAAGGCCTAGAACCCACGTAGTCCATGGCGGTAACCATAACTCGACATTGGCGCCGTTGAACCAATCATATATAAATACTCGGGCTCGGAAATTGTTGCCCGTTTCGTATTCGGGAAGTGATTGGCGGGTGGTCTAAAATGGTGCACATGCAGCATACTAAATATGTGAGTGAACCTATGGAGAGATTTCTGTGGAGATGTCGAGGTGCATAGCTGCGATGTGAAATGAGATTGCTGAGTTGTCGAAGGAACTAGGTTACGAACTATGGAGTTCGACAGAGTCATTTAGCAACTGTCAACCAAACTCTATTCAAGAGCCAATTCCTTATAAACGGAGGATAAAAGTTATTGCTTCTGACGCGAGGGAATGGTCCCGGAGGGGCTGGGATGGGTCGGCCTTTGATCAAAATTGACAGCTATTCCGCATTAGGAAGGTGACAAGGGCTCAGTTTATAATGGCGATTTACTCCACGAGACAAGCGAACAATTCAATAAATCTTTAACGATCTTCACTTCACACTAGTAACGATCACGCAAGAAAATATACAGCAGGAATAGATGGCTTGCATCGGGATCGCAGACAACGTAGTTTATTGGCTCGGCCTTTTGCTTGTTTTCTCGGGATTTGCCTGAGTTAGAGGTGCAAGATTCTCCCTTGCCTTATTGACATTCCGCTTCTACTGACAAGCGAGCCGTGTATACGAGATTGATACGAGCAAGGTTAAGGCAGGATGGCGCCAACTCAAATCTTTTGACACTGATTGATGTGGAAGCATGGACGAGGAAGATCATGTTATGGCAAGGCTGTGGCCAGCCACCCCTTCCCCAAAGGCTTGGTTCTCCCTATATCGGCGTCATCAAGTCCCACATCAGTAGACCAACTTTGACATTCCGAGTCTCAGTTCGAACAGGAGTCAGTTTATTGCTAGCTCGTTGGTCCTGCAAGCCATCTCTTATCTACTCTGTAGTTGGTGTGGAGTCACTTCGTATTATTCGACAGACCAATGGGAAGTGACCCGCAGTTGACAGAGGGGGCAATGGAATGCAGGTGGCAGATCAACGCAAGACCGTTGTCGACGAGTCCAAGCAGTTTATTCCATTCCTTTAACATACCTACTCAGGGCGATATCCAAATCACATTCAGCTATAAATGAACCCCAGAGAATTTGCGGTCTGTGGTATCTGAGGTAAATCATCTCTACTATGAACGTCGACACTAATAACCCAATGGCTTGTCACACTCCTGCAACCATCGACGGTGAATCGGGCCCTTCCCACTTTGCGCTCATATCTATCGATATAGAGGGCGGTCTTCACTTACGGTGCTCTCGGTCGATTGCCGAAACCTTCCAGGGATCCCTATCGGTACGGTTAGTGGATATATTTTTGAAAGCAGTCACGATGTCAGAAGAAGCTTGCTCCTCAATAGATGAAGGTGCGTTTTATATTAACTGCATAGTGGAGTACGATTTAATAGCCAATTTTAGCTGCATTACCCCAGCAAACCACGCTAGCCATTAGGAAAAGTCCGTCCTTGCCACGAATAACCCATATTGCCCCTCGCGAGACGGGCTTAGATGGCAGAGAGAATGCCCGGGATTTCCCACCAGCTAGTCTACCTTCGCCAACGGTAGAGTCGGCCAATACAGAGTCTTTGTCTCCCTGGGACAGACAGAGTCAACAACCCACAAAAAGAAATGTTTGGAGCGATAACAACAGAATGTGGAGGCCGGAAGTCACGATATCTATTACAGACCGCGTCTTGCTACGAAAATACTATGAGAAGGCGTTTCAGAACCTGCAGCAGACGAATTGTCGGGCCCTCGCGAAAGCCTACATCAAGCTGGTGGAGCCCCGCAAGCAGATGGTCTTTCCGTACAACGGGCGGATAATCGTTGCAGGGGTCACCCAGCAGCTTGACCCGGAGGCGACCAAGCCGCCCTGGTGGCCACGCAGAGTGAGGCACCGAGAGCCTGACCACCTCCTCAAAGAGGGTAAGAAAAACTGTCTCTAATTGAGTGCGTGTCGAGCGACTAACCGTCAACAGAGCGCATCAGGCTTCTAATCCATATCTTGTGCGAGCTGCGTGCTAGCCGCCGTATCACCGCCAGAAAGCTGCGGGAGGCCGACCAGGCAATTCGCCGGCATATATTCCCAGCAGAACGATTATGCATCTTGGATGAGATCTATCGGGTTCGACGGGAAGAAGAAGATTTCTTGGAGGGCAAGAATGGTATGTTATCATGGTGTCTTCCGAGGGTATCGCGTTAGCCAGTCATCTCACTATTATTTGCAGATGGACAACGCCCGGTTTGGATTTGTCGTATGAACCTGCCCGAAGCAAAGGGGGCCACACTCAACCACAATGAACATAACGGGGAGAGAATCCCCTTTGATCCAGCATCCCCAATCTCGAACACAACATCCGCCCGTGTCAAGTCATGCTCTAATAACAATGCTCCGCCGGTATCATTTGCGCCGGTATCAAAGATCCCGGACTTACCTCTGGACCATCCCTACGACGTACAGGGTCATTTTCCTGGGGAATACTACGCAGGGCTGGATCCCAAGACCATACGTCGCTTTGACATGACTGTGCCAGTATCAATTCCACCACAGGGGTTGAAGAGGAAACGCGAAAGCGAAGAGACCTCTCATATCGATGCTACTAGGCCGGCTGCATCCATGCAAGTTTTTTCTCCTCCGGCCACTGCCCATCTCCAACCCTATCCGGTAGAATACTCCGGCGAATCCTACAACTTCCTGCAGCAGGGCTTCGTGTCCCCTGGGCTCTCTACAACGGAAGCATTGGCGCAGCCGAAGGAGGGACGTGATATCGCTTACCATTTCGGCTATTATTAACTAGCAACTCTTAGCTGGTCTCCGGAGTTACATGGAAATATGGATGTACTCTGCAGTCGGGTCTATAATAATTGTTTGGGGTTGGCTTTGTGGTATTTTCGAGGGAGTTTGTTTGAATTTCCGTTTCCGAGTGGCCAGGGTAAATGAAGAAGGCCTTCGACTGTTCAGATTGTCGGTAATGAGGTGGGCCTGATGCTTATAAACGAGGTTATAATGAGATTGGCGTTGGATAATTTTAATCTAAAGGGTCACGGAAGTGACTCAGTTGGCAGACATCCATGGATACTCCTGATTTGCGACCAACCCTAGTCACCCGTCTCTGAAAATGGAGTTGGTGCTTTATTGTTAGAAAACGATCCTAACGTGTAATTTGTCGCATGCTAACTTATAGCTATATCTATTAGTTACTATGAACAAATGTTTCGTATGTTATATGCTACTCAATGGACATATTTTCCACCAATCAGCATGTTAGCTCAGGGGAAGAGCGCCGGGCTCATAACCCGGAGGTCCCTGGATCGAAACCAGGACATGCTATGTCTATCTTTTTTTCCCTTCTTTTTTATTAGTGCCCTCAAATCCATCCCTTTCTTTTTTTCTTTTTTCGACTTGGTAAATTTCATTGAATTTCAGGTCACTCAATGACTGCCTATCTTCATAAAATCGCTTGCCTCGACCAAATCATTATACATTGGGTCCTCTCGACTGATTAAATTCCAATATAGGACCTCGGGATTTTACATGTAGGTAGCACAATAAGGGACGATATTAAGGATATACTAAAATACATAGATCTGTACTGAGAAATGTCGAAATTGTGTTTGGTCTTTCCCGACTATCCTAAACTCTGAGATTTCCAGTCTTATGACATCAAGTGTACCTATTTCTCCCCAGAAGATCACTATCTGACCTATTAATAGACTTGGTGACAAACCAGCGTCTCTTGAACCCTTGGCTCTCCTCTGTAGAATAGCCTTCCAGAATGTCCACATGTGTTCATATTTTTCGCAAATTGCACTTCCCGTTCGCTTCTAGCCAGCAATGGAAACCTCCATGGCTGTCTTGACCACGGATAGAAACCCCCAAGCGGGTAGCAGGATCTGTTTTAAAAGCAGAAAGAGCGTACGGATGTGGGTGTGGGGTCGGGGTTAGATGATATTGGAGAATAACTTCATCGCCGTTATGGAGCCCAAGTGTTTGTGAAACAGTGAACCTGAAGCTCCCAGCTCTGACCTCAGTCTGATGGTTTCCATGATTTCCGGAATGCAATGTAACGAGAGCTTTGGCCCCTTCGAGGTGCTTGTTAGCCATGCTGGCTTTCTTTTTACCCCAGGTGTCCAATGCCTTAAGGATACGCTCTTTGTGAAGATCCCACCAGTAATTTCTGATCCCTGGGTCAGGCGAGTTCCGTATATCGTTGAACGCATCCCTGGTTTGTTCTGCCCATGCCCGAATAACCGAATCATCAGGTCCTAGATTCAGGGTCTCAATTTGACTACCGGCCGCCTCACTCCAGTTTCGTCGCTTGGCAGTTGGAATTCCATCGGTTGCTGATATCTGTACCGGGCGATCATTTTTCGATGCGTTTGACACTTGTGCCATGGCTATTGGTGCTTTGGGTAAATCCTGAGACGGGGTTCTTCAGTTAGCACAATAATGGAGAAAGACGTTAGGATAACAGGGTACACACTTCGCGATGTGTATCAGTACAATTAAAATCATTCATCGCTGTCAGTTTTGCAGGGTGTGAGCCTCTTAGGTGCCCCCCACTTTGTCCGCCATGATATTTCCTTTTGCAGTAAGTGGTCGTATGACCAAAACCTCCGCATCGATTGCAAAATCTGCAGAGGCATTGATCATACCCCTCCATTAGGCATCTGCAGCCCCCGTGTCCCGCATACATTTTTTGGGTCTCGAGGATCGGATTGCGGGGAAATAGAACTTCAAGCCACTAGAATGAGATTGCGTGGTTTTAAGTTGAAGTAGGTAGAGCAAAGATGTGATGCCTCGAAAAAGGGGCAGATGGAGGATACGATGAGTCTGTACGTCAATAAGAAATCGGTAAATGTTGAGAATGGCACCAGGATCGAGAATCGACTAAAATGGCAGGAAGATCTCTGGAATATCAGCAGATGACCAGGCAGCGATGGGGCCTGAGAACGTCAACTTGATAATGGAAGGAGGTGTTCGATATGTAGGCATAACAACAATACTGCCGATTACGTGACTAGGAAGGGGCAGCTCTGGAAGGAGCTGAGGTAGTTTGATGCTAATACCACACCTAGACATGCCAGGACGACGAAAGCGATAACGGGAGGTCATCAACAGGGTTATTTGAATAACTCAATGCTAAGGATCCAAATCCGAGCGAGGAGTTTAGAGTCAAATGTGTGGTGAAACCTTGGAAGATCCGAAAGACCACATTAAACTGGTGACACTGGTGTCGGTGGCATCACTTATCGCGAGATGGCTGGCTTGACACCGTCTTTTCTGGAGTAGGTCCATATCCGCTCCAACGTACGTTCCGCCTACATACAAGACACAGAATATCAACAATTTAAGTCAGCTAAGGGGAGTTGGCAATTTGGGAAGAGATACATCATACGTTAGTATTAGGTGTATTCCGTAACTGGTATGGATGTTTGTTATGGTTGCCTTAATATTGCCGGGCGGTACGGGGTATAGAGAGACGTTTACATCTCATGTGATTCCCTCGATGAAGCCACGCAAGGGATATAGTGCATTAGCAGGGCATCGCGAAGAACTAACTAGAAATAAAATACTCCGTAGAGAAGAAACCAATTGAAAGAAGCCACATATAACAAGACAGATCAGATTTCCATGATCATCGTACAGCTTCATAAAGTTCCTCCCCAGCCACACATCCACTATTACCTCTCCACCTTTCGACTGCCCCCACTCCAATACAACGTATTAACGACCCACAGCTATTAAGCCACAGACCCACCGATGTACATCCATGGATCACCCTGTCTATCATTTATTGCCTATCATTGTTAACGGTGGTACAACGGTAAATATGTATATGTACGGTCGCTTATTTGGTACGGTATATGGTAAAAGTTAGAATAAATACAAACCCACATGCAGATAATGATAGTTTGAAAACAAAAGCTTGGATATGACTTAATTGCTGTTGATGACGCTGACAATAAAGACAATGACAGCAACATTCATACCTGGCAAAAGATAGGGTGATACAACGGGGACACATGGTATCAATCCCACGTGCCAAAAACCATATATCCAAATAAGCAATTACTTGGACACGGACGTGGACAAAATCCTGAAATGCGAGCTGGGATTGTACATTGTTTGTTGTAAACAACTACGTCGACACTCCAATCCTAATCCAAGTCCCCACAGATCCCATCCAAAGTATCCCAGTACCGGGTACCAGGATGCTGGAAGCCAAATTGCTTATCAGGCCAGAGTTTGGATGAGCTCGGGTTTGTTCCAAGGCTTTCTTGGGGTCTACGCAATCATGGGATCATACTCTTGGCATATGAAATACTTGCACGACTCGCTTGTTACAGGGTATGTACAACATCTGAAGATAGTAATGGGTAATTGCTATTGTTGATGCAATACGGAGTATAATATATCATCAGCGCGAATCGGAACTCATCCTGGAGACGTTAATTAATTAATTGCAATTATTGTATATTCAATGTAAAAATGTTCAATATACAATATACAATAACCTAACCCACATGGGTATCTTTGCCAACTCTAATCTACAATGTAGAAGAAACATTATAAAAAATGTACGGGGTAGCTATGATATTGCTACACATAGTATATAGTACTTAAAGAGATCGACGCTGAACAGTCAAGATGGCTGATATAAGTGGGTAAACATGCAGGTGCGATGCAAGTGGGGAGCGAGGGTTTCGAGTCTATCCCTCGATTGTTTTAAAGTGCAGTGTTTCACCCGTTTCCAGGTAACCATTATTGTGGGGTGTGGAGTGTGGAGAGTGATAGATCATTTCCAAATGAATTCATGTCATATCCAAAAGCTAATATACATTTTTTTAGAGGAATGTACTATAGTACAAGAGCGACACACTGTACTGGGGTCAAAAATGCAGCAACACCATGTACAACAGAAATGTACAACACCAAAACCGTTTGTTTTCCCGAGGCCAAAGGCATAGACAGAAAATAAATAAAAACACACCAACCAATGCTAAAAGGGCGGACCGCATGCAAATCAAATCATTAACGTAAAATCGTACACATAATAGATAAAAATCGGAATCCGAATAGTGATACAGAGAGTTCATGAGAATTAGGGAGCTGAATCGTCATGATGACGCAACCCCAGATTGTCGGTGGACCCACTTGGGGCCCACCTATGACGTTCGGCATGCCGATCCGGTGACTATGACGTGGAAGGCGCTCTCAGTCTCTCCTCCTGCGCTGCTTGCCTGGCCAGTCGATTTCAGGGTGAACCACTCGCATGTCTGTAATTAATGTAATTAGTGTATGATCAACTTAAGGGGTAAAAGAAAAGATAACTTACGTCTTGTCAGAGCATCGTTTCGGCTGAAGGTTTTGTCCTCATTACAGATATGACAGCGCACCTTCTGCTTCCCGGCGGTGTGTATCGTATGCTCATGCCGCGTAAGATCGTAGGGCCGGGAGAAGATGGAATTGCATGCTTTGCCTGTAGACGGGTTGATGCGTTCGCACTTGTGCGGGCCAGCCTGGGAGTTGCGGAGCGAGGTGTCGCGGCTGACAAGGTGGCCGCCCGGCGTTGTTTGCCGATGGGCCTCGCGCTTATGTCGCTGGAGTCTGGAGGGGGTGTCGAAACGGTCTGCGCAGTTATGGTAGGTGCAAGTGTAGGTGCCCGCATCCGACGATGTGTTGGCAGGGCGAGGAATACCCTCTGTAATTGACATACTCATTTGACTTGGAGGCGAACTCTCAGTAGATTCCACTGCTGGGAGCGAAGGGAACTCGGTACTCTGTGTCAAGACGTTATTCTGAGGGCGATGCATCTGAGGTTCAGTAAATGCGAATTGTGGCTGAGCCATGCTGGGTGCCGAATATTGAGGGAATGCTTCCATCGGTCGCATTGAGCCATTATCGCGTCGCAAGCCAAGCGCATCACCCAGGTTGAAATCAGCCTGACCCGGGGGGAACAGGGGAGGCATGGCATCATCGTTATCATGGAAATCCAAGACTGCATCCTTGGGGGACATAGTCTTAATATCTCCAGTGTTTGAGGTCTGATCCATGTTCATTCCGTTCATGGGGATGCTGGTAGCCATCTGGGGTTGCTGGAGAGCGTTGTTTCCCATGCCACCGGCGAACGGGGAAGAAGTGCGGAAAGGAGAGCGATCCCGTCTGTTGGCAGGCGATTGCGAACGAGCAGACATGTGTCCCTGGCTGGCAGCTTGTAGGCGATCGGCAATGAAATTGCGCGGGTTGATGTGGTTTTGTCCCATCGGCTTGGACATCTGGGGCGCTGCCATGACGGTGGGGTTATATAATTCGTCTTGGTATATATCGGAAATGGTTCTGTTCAGCTTGGGGACTCCAATTGACATGGCACCATTGGCGCTGTTGTATTCTGGAGGTGCGTCGAAACGTAAGTATTGGTCCATCCACCTATCAATATCAGGAATTCGATTCTCACCATTGGTCATCGACTTGGACGCGTCGTCGAGTTCGTCGAGGGTAGTCTGCGGAGTCACCGGCGAGTTGTGGCTCATTGTCGACACCGATGGAGCCAACGAGTAGTCGTTCTGCATTTGCTGCGGGGGTGACTGTTTCTGCTGGTCCATGATCGCTTTTCTCATAGCAGACTCGGCCTCGGCATTCTGACCATCTTGGGAGGAGGGGTCGAAACTTTGAAAGGGAGTCGCAAGGAATGAGTTCTGAGGGGTTTGCACCGGGGTGGGCAACGGCTTGTTGGCGCTGTTGGAGCGGCGGTGGTAGTTGTTGGCTGCCAACCCTGAGGGGGCTGAGCGCGAGGACGCTGAAGGCGAAGATCTCTTTTGTACACCGGGGTATGGGATGCGCGCAGGACTCAATAACTGCAGGTTGCTATCCCAACCCTGGTTATTGGCGGGAGGCTGTTGTACCAGCATGGGCGTATAATATTGCTGAGGATGTTGAGGCAAGTAGTGCGACGGTGAGTTGGAACCCTGAATGTCGTACGACGGGTTATATGAAGGCGCCGGGGTCATCGAAGGAGCCCCAAAAGACTGATAGTCAGACGTCTGCGGGCAAGAAGTTGAAAAGGTCGGGGAGGAGAAAGTAGGCGAGGAAGGCGCGGAAGATGGCGGGGAGAGCTGTACACTGGGGTGGCACTGGAACGGTGATTGCAAACGAGATTGATCGTAGTGCAAGGCGTTCTCGGAATAGAAATCAGGTGGGTACCGGTCGTCTTGTATGATGATGTCCTCTGGGTTGTATGGATCGGTGATGAGACCCTTACGTGGGTACATAAGCATTATGTTATCACGGTGTTGGGGGACGTCAGAGAAAGTGGGTAGGTTTCGCCACCGGGGAAAGGCGAGCTTTTATAGAACCCGCGGCACAAAATCCGATTAAGATTTCCTGATCAATTGTGGCCGTGCTCTTGGGGAAATCTGGATTTGAGACTTTGGTTCAAAGGTTCAGGTAGCGAAGAGTCTGGAAACGTCGGGAGGCTGATCGAATGGAAATATCAGAGGGCTGGAACTTTAATAGAGATGACTGTGGTTGGTGTGAGTTTGGTTCTGGAGAATGACTCGACCGGAGGAAAAGCAAATCTTACTTGATATGATGATCTCAAGAGTCAGAGTGTTTTATGAGTAATGAAGTTGAAAGAAGTCGGGAGGAGTGAATTAATAAAGAGCGCTCTGTACTAGATGACCTCACTAGCTCGGTCTCTCCGAACAAGAGTTTACCGTATTGACCAATTTAGCGTAATTGGTGTAATAATTATTTTTTATTTTTGTACCCAATTCCAACGCTAGTCCAGATTGGGACTGGATTCGTACCACCACATACGCCATTTTTACCGAGTCCCACTGATCTGATCTGGGGATCTTTTTCACCCTTTCCCTTGTGAAGTTTGTGGCTTACAGGATATACAAAAAGCCACAAGGATCCACCATGTCTATATTTCTATATGATTGGGCTTTTTTGGCATCAATGGGAATTGTTTAAAGATCTACATTAATAATATTATTATTACTTCTTTAGATTTATTTACGAGAATTCCGGGCAAAACATTCAGCCAAGGTTTACAGTACATCGCTTAGAGACAAAAGAAAAAATTCTGTCGCATAATCTAGAACTAGCTCCGATTTGCACTCGGGTGACCAGGGCCAAAATTAGGACAATGGGGGTGGAGATGCCGAGATATCCCTAGGGCTGAGCCACACCTTAGTTTGTTTTTGTCCCCATTTCGTATACTAAATTTTGGTCCGTTGAGAATTGATTCGGCCTGATCTACTCCATACTCTGTACTATTCTCCGGTGAGTCAGAAGTCATTAGAAATGTATAATTGAGATCCGGTTATTTGGCCGCGTCTATTAATTATTTGTCCAGACGCACCAAGTACTTTCTTTAGAGATACACTAGCCACATCGAGATGGAGCCATGTGGCTGGTACCCAATGGTTCCGGCCGGCCGTCACAACGTTCATTCCTGCACAACATGCAAACCACATTCTTCTCGTTTCTTCGTACTCGGATTCCATGACTCGAATATTTAGAATTGTGGCTGTGAAGTAATTGTCTCTCAACTGTCTTCCGATTGTGTTGGGATTGTCTTGCAATGTCTCCCCACTACGCGCCAATCGGCGGGTTCCGCTCGGCCGTAGTTCGACAGACGGGGCAGTCAGCTGACCGCCTGGGCATCTAATGGCATGATAAGCTGAAGTTGGACACGGGTCCATGGATCTTGCTTGTCCTATATAGGAATTTAATGGCCAGCTGATCCCAGATCTCGAGTCACCCCGGTTTTTTTTTTTTTTTTTTTTTTTTGGTCTGTCTTAAGCAAAGGGCTATCGTCCACGAACGTATACTTCCCATGTCTTACATTTGTCCCAGGTGTAAGCGCTTGTCTCTATATGACTTAGCTCTGGCATAGGCTCGGCGGGAAATGCCCATTTGGGTTTATCATTGTTACGCTACACAAGAACTTCATGCGCAAGGCTCTAAGACCATGGTCACATGGTCTCTTTACTGTGGGCTGATTGCCTTAATTTTCTGGTCTGCATTGTTCGATGACTCGATCACATGTGAATCATATGTTTTTCCCTTTGACTCAAAAAGTGTTGGGAATAAAATTGGAGTGTTAATTTGAAGTATCAATGTTGAATTTTGTGTTTTCATATTTTCGTGCTCGGATCCCTGTAGATCAGCTAAATCGTTAGCGCGGGCTTTGTAGCACGCGGAACACCATGAGTAGCGTGGTAAGAATGCCATGTATTGCGGGTTACATTCGAAATTTTCTGTTTTAGCGCTGTCATCCTTCAACCGTGCATATGCACATGGCTAAGACACTAAATTCCAAAGTATCAGATTGCAGATCAAGGACCTCCGAACCGAACAACATCGGCAAACCCCGACTTTTCCAGCTTAAGATCTTGTTTGGAGGCGAAAACAGAAGGCAGCAACAATAGTCTAACGGGTGCCATGTGATCTCTAGGGATCTCCCTTTGAAATCCACTAGCGCAAGATGGACACGACCGGCACGTTCTCGGGGCTAAGTGACTTTCTCGGTCTGGACACGCCAACTCGGGTCCGGGGTCTGCCGTATTTACCGAACAGTCTGGCCCAATTCCGACTAATCTCCCTTTTCTATCTTGGCGAATTCCTTGAGGGTACACCAAAACGTAGCCCCTACAGAGTCCGGGGAAGTGGCAAACCAGCCTCAGCTGATCCAAATATCCAGATCCAATGGCCCACTCAGATATAGTGGGATAGTAGATCTATTGATGGATTTGCCTACCGAAGGCACCCTCGTTTGCAATGTACCCATCCTCCTTTCCAATTGGGTAGACATTGATCCTGTCGCTCATTACCAAGAGACGGCCCCTGCATAAGAACTCAAAAAGTCACGGAGAAAAAATTTTCACCGGCATGCAATGCCGACCAAAAAAAAATTTCTACATATGTCAGCACTTTAATCCGGGTTTCTCGGTGATGGGTCTGCGAGATTGTCATGCAGGATCATATTTAGTAACAGTCTAATGCAGAGTGAAAAAGTTTTCAATGTAAATGATTGGCTGCCACAGCTATGGCTGCACAGCCACTTCTCGGTACTGCCGTTACGCCGTTCAAGTTGCCGGTTTAACCTGTTACCATACGACACTTTTAGTGCAGCCACGATCTGCAGGTAATCGTATTCGGTATTTCTGGTATGTTCCAGAAGAAATTTCGGTGGCTTGTGCATGCCACTATGCTGCATTCAGTAAAGCGTTGTTCTTCGAATTCTTCTGGAAGCTTTCTATTTTCGTTCCGGAATACCGGCCTCCGGGCACCGCCGACATTGTCGGAGGACCATGCTCCTGCTTTCAAATCTGTGTTCGGACAAATTTTTCTTTTTTTTCTCTCTTTTTTTTTGCGCTTTACACGTCTTAGTGTAGCTGATTAATTATCCCGATATTTGTCATATTGAGTCGTCGGCACTGACTGGTTGTTCTGACTCACACCTTGGCAACTTCAAATGGCTATCACGGGTCGGCTTTAGGTCCTCGAGGCTAGCCGCGTATGCATATACTATATGCTTCGTCATCTTGAGTCAGGAAAATTTAGAAAGGAGGCTCCAAGGAGCTTTGTTGAGAAAAGAGTTGTGGCTACCAACGCTCATAGCAGCAAGGGATGGCAGACTCCTTACTTGGCTATCTATGTACACGTGCATTCTAGAATTTTAGAAGCTAAACACGATATAGCTGTGCATGCAGAATGCCACATGTTTCTGATAGTACACAATAAATATAATTATACTTTTTTCTGGTATCTAATACCTATACTGTATAGAACTGGAAACCAGGGGCCCATCAATGACCAAGCACCCCATGACCCAGCCTCAGGGTCGATTCCTTGCGATAGCCCTTTTGATAGACCCTTAAAATGTCCCTGGTAACTGACCCTTGGAGTAGATAGGAGTTCGGCTCGTATGTATTTGACAATATAGAGCACGAGGCCAGTACCCACAGATAGATATAGTCATTTCTGTACCATATTTGTTGGTGACACAAGGAGATGTGGTTACATCGAGATTATCCCAATCACAATCAATAGAAACTATGCAACGATATTAAGCTGGATGCTATGGATAGCAATAAGCCTATAGGTTGACGCTGCAAGGCATCAGCCTTTTCTGAACAGGCAAGAGAAGGTAACTAAATACTGGAAATTTCGGTGTCCAAAGAAGGATCCCTAGAGGCGCTCGTTTAGATTATGGGGTTCTTATATACGAGTTCTCGGGGATGCTATATCGGTATACCACAGAAGGGTGATATAGCCCTTCAAGTAGAACTTGGAGTGGTCGATTTTTCTATATGAAATGGACACTAATAAAATCTGCCTTACTTGTTCTGGCTAGTGTAGTCAAAAAGAATGTTGTTTTTTAACGTTCCAGCATGTTAGCTCAGGGGAAGAGCGCCGGGCTCATAACCCGGAGGTCCCTGGATCGAAACCAGGACATGCTATGTCTATCTTTTTTTTGCTCTTTTTATACCTTCCTTCCTCTTGCCATACCCAATCATTCGTAACGACACATTTTTTTCCGTACACAGTTCGGAACAGGCCTGATTCCATCGTGTTCATTTTCGGTATTCAGCAGCCCCGTGGATGTTTCCCGAAAGACCCCAATATGCGATCCACTGTTCATCAACTGTTCGAAGTGTCGCTTTTGGTAAGTTTCTCGGTGTACAGCGTAGTTTGTCTTCTCGTTCGCCAATCGGATTCGTTTCTATGGGGTATCTGGGCTGTCTGTAGAGGGAATTCAGCAATAGTCGGCCGGGTAGACTGATAGATATCTTGCCGGGCGAGTGTGGGCAGAGTGAGAATAGTGAATCTCATCAGCTTCACTGGAGGCAAGCAATTCAGAGGTCGGCAAGGTCATGTCACTTTGACGGTCAGCACGGGGTTTTCGGGACCTTCAAGCCCCCGTCAGCTGTATTGCTGTGGTCATAGTGGTCTGATGTCCTCTATCTCGGTCTCACTTAACACTGTCAATCGCCCTTCTTTGCCCTCGTGTTTACATGAGTTTCTTCGGTCTTTGTAGTATTGAACAAGTGTTACAGCGTCAATCAATTCAGTTCGGGGTCTCGAGCTGCTGGTTTGATTTTACATGTAGGTATTCGCTCCATTGGTCTAATAGTAGCTTGTTGGTCTTTCTGATTTCCTTCGGGGTTGACCTCGGAATGAGCCCCTCGGCTACCGTTCTGTTCATCATTTCCACAACCAGATCGGACGAAAGTTGTAGGATGGATTTTGCCAATGAGTCTGGAAAAGCCACAGGTCCTGATTCCTTCCCGGTTCCCACTGCGGTCCTCATGGTCACAAGGTTATCCATTGTCATTTTCACTGCGAGATCCCGTAGACCCCAGTCGCTTTCGGGCGTTGAGCTGTATATCCCAGAGATGATGTGCGGGAACGTGCTTGGGTCCAGCCGCAGCCTGGCTAGCTCTTTCTCAAACTTGTCCTTTGATAGAGCCTTGAGCTCACGGGTGAGTAATCGGTCTGCGAGCGAGTACATCAAGATATGAGACGACAGGGCATTGCACGCGGTCGCTGCATCTTCGTCTGTGTCACCAAGCTCTTCCAAGTTATCCTCGCGTTTTCTCCGTCTGGTTGTCGAGAAAGCTCTGTTTCTGGGGAGTGAGCTTTCAGTTGATAGTCCAGAGTGTAGAAATACTCAAACATCCGCTCGATTAGATCCGGCATTTCTTTTAGTACAACCCTGTTCGTGACCGATTCCTGTGTTCGATTGGCCAGTGTGAACGTCTTTGGTCTTGTTAACACCATCTCAACGTGCATCTTACCTCGAATCCACCATCGCAAGCTTTGGCAAAGAAATCCGACCTTGGACAGGCTATGCATTTGTGCACAGCGTATTCTTTGTCGCCACACACAATGGTAAGGTCGCTGTATCTGGGGTCAAGGTGTATGCTGTAGTATCGTTAGTGGTTTTCCTATCACTCGCATAGTGGCACGGTACCTTGCTAGGCCCTGAGAAGTTCTTTGAGCTGTATACTTTTTCTTACTGGTGTCTTTTTCCCCATCACGACAAATTTATGACGTCGCTTGGTGGTGCTGACGCTTGGCTCTCTTTTGATTTATGACTTCGGGTGGTGGAGATAATCACCATGTGGAGGAAGAAGGGGAAAAGAGGTACATATTTATCCCCGCCTATTTCCTTCCATGGGTGACTTGGATCTTGGGAAACTATGCAAGTCCAGGAGTGTTTGCCTGCATTTCGGCCTTACGCTAGGCCTTCGTTTCAAGTGACTCACCGTCTTTCTTTTCTCTGTCTGTTTTGTTCGGATCATCCAGTGGGGGCCTCGTGATTTTGTTCTCATCCAGTTTCCGATTCTGGAGGTGGATGGCCCGTCGAGTTACCAGGCAGTGGTCGGGGTATTTTGATCAGCCTTGGATACTATCTTCGGTGTCCGTGTGCATATATGTGTATACATAGCCTTGACCGGCAGACAGTACGCAGTGGTTGGGTATCTTGCAGTACCTGGCATTGTGCGTGCTGATGTTTGCTTCCTATATATGCTGTTTGTTTGTCAGTGCCTTGGGGCCTGCCCGGGGTGTCGTGGGAAATCAGCCGCCATCATTCCTCGCTTGACAGTGCGTCGTTTATTGTTTAGCGGGATGTACACAGTCTGCTCGGGTGGTAGGGTTTGTGGTATAAATAGTAAACGGGCGCTTCGGTCCATCTACTCATGTCTGGTGTGTCTCCGGGACGGGACGATGGAGGTGTAGTTGTAGTGTCAAGGAAAGTTGGACTCCTTTTTTGGGTGGGTTCAACTCGGTCTTCATCTGACAAATGGACTTTCGTCAGATTTAAGAGGGATAATACTATGGTCTAGCTTTGACCCTGGCTTTTCGATATATCTCTCGCAATCCAGTTGAAGTAGATGCTTTTGCCGGTTCGTTGTCATATGTCGGGATTATCGTGTTCTATAGCGCCAAGTAATGTTGAACTGCCGTTTCCGGGGGTTCAACTTCGACAAGTGGGTGCGAATCTTGGACTTTG
This sequence comes from Penicillium sp. CF05, assembly GCA_002916455.1. Classification (NCBI taxonomy): domain Eukaryota; kingdom Fungi; phylum Ascomycota; class Eurotiomycetes; order Eurotiales; family Aspergillaceae; genus Penicillium; species Penicillium sp. CF05. The sequence goes on from PKQL01000003.1 coordinate 91,894, forward strand.
CTCACCACACCACAGTATGGTCTGTACGGCTATATGTAGAGGTACTTAAGCTATTAGTGGTGTGTTTGGTATTTGATTGTGCATTATACATGGGCTCTATGCTTTTCCGCGTGTTAAATGGGTGTCCATACCCAATGTTGGGTTCGATATATATTTGTACTATACCGCCCATGTACAATCCAAACCACACATACTACCCACACAACACAGACCTCAAGACATGTTAACGCCATTGGTCAAATGACCAGATCACGAGGGAAACCAAGCATACTACATATGTAGCCAAAGGTGGACTATGGAAAAGTAAGACGAAGTTGTCGTAGACATGTGTATATATCGTCACCCGTACACACTATGGAAGCACCAAAGAAACTAGCGGTAGCGTGACATACGATGGAATAGAGGTAGCCAGTTAGAGAGTTTAATAAATACGTAGGTAGGAGTACTGGATCTGTAACGGTGATCTAATCAAAATCCATAACTCATGGTGGGCCGATGCTGAGCATGGGAAAACAGGCCCTAGGCAGTCAAAACAACGCGTCAAGCAACCCCAAGCTACGAAGACCTCAAACCTGCAAGCATCTAATGACCAAGCATCGACCGCAGACAATGGGGTATCAAACACAAAAACACAAGCCAAGCAAATAAACAACACGTTAAGACACAAGACATGACGCGAGGTATACTACAAACGAGACCGAAAAAGCCAGAACTGTTTGAAGTTTTAATTGTATTCGTATCGGATCGCACTTAAGTGCTTGATCCCACCATGTCCATGGTGCCAGCCGTAATTTGGAGGCCGCTATGATACAGAAAAGCTCAGAAGCGCACACTATGGACGCGCAATATTGGTAATCGAGTGTTATGAAAAGCAAACCCAGAGACCCATGACAGTTGTAGTAAAATAAAACAGAGAACACCCCAACGTCCCGTCGTACCGTGAACCAGCCCGGAAAAGAAAAGAACAAATGATTTAGCCACCGAAACCGTAGAGGGTACCTGAATAGGAAGGTTAGAGACGCGTCATAGAATGTTAATACACGTGAAAACTTACGGCCCTGGCGCTTGAGAGCGTAGACAACGTCAAGAGAAGTGACAGTCTTGCGCTTGGCGTGCTCAGTGTAGGTAACGGCGTCACGGATGACACCCTCGAGGAAGGTCTTGAGGACACCACGGGTCTCCTCGTAGATCATAGCGGAGATACGCTTGACACCACCACGGCGTGCGAGACGACGAATAGCAGGCTTGGTAATTCCCTGAATGTTGTCACGCAAAATCTTGCGGTGACGCTTGGCACCACCTTTGCCGAGACCCTTTCCACCCTTGCCGCCTAAAATGAGACGCGTTAGAACGCGTTTCTTGAAGAAATAGAAGTGTGGGGTAGTAACTTACGGCCAGACATATTGAATATGGATTAAAAAGAAAAAAGGTTTGTAGAAGAGGAGATATGTGGTTGGTAGTTGAGAGGTTGTCGATAGAATTGATTGAAAAAGAGGGAAAGGAAACGGAAGTGGACAGAGGATATTTGTATGATACGGGAATCAGCGAGCATTGGGAAATCACGCGCTAGGGATGGCGTCCACCAATGAGAGTGCAGGATCACAGACCAACCTTGATCTACCGGGAGACCCCAGAGTTGGAACGCCGACTTTGCCGTGGCCCATCTTTGATCCTACTATAATCCACCACCAACTATGTAAATCTACAATATAATTGAAATAATTATACATTCCAAATGATGCTGAATACTTCAGAATGCATTGATTCTCCATCCAAAGGAGGTTGGGTGCAAGATCAAGAATTCAAGGGTTTGGCATTCTATACTCCTTGATCCTGCATTCTTATTGGTCTAGGGCTCGCTTAGTTGGCAGTACCAGCACTTTGATCCAACTGAGCCAATCAGAGCTCACCGCAAATCAGTCTTTGGGCTACACGCTACGCAGTCCCCAGTCCTACGCGCAGATTTTCCTGACTGATCCAGATTGGCTTACTTCCCCTGATTCGTGGCTCCTAGATCAATTCACCCCCTCTCGCCTCCTACAAATACTCTTCCCCCACCCACCTCTCTCTTCCCTTTTACATCTATCCTCCGCCAACCAACTCTTTCATCAACAAAAACCACTTTTTTATCAAGTCTATCATCAAAGATGGCTCGTACCAAGCAGACTGCCCGTAAGTATTTATTTTATTATATTTATTCACCTTTCCACCTCACTGTCGCCTCCTGATTAGTCAGGTTGTCGCGTTGAGGGAAGGATTTGGTGACGCGTTTACGCGTTGACAAGAAACGTTTTACTAACTGTTTCAAACAGGTAAGTCCACTGGTGGCAAGGCTCCCCGTAAGCAGCTCGCTTCCAAGGCCGCCCGCAAGGCCGCTCCCTCTACCGGAGGTGTCAAGAAGCCCCACCGCTACAAGCCCGGTAAGTTATATCATGTCTAACAAGACATCCATCAAGTATACATTGGAACATTTTCTAACGTTCCATCTCCAGGTACCGTCGCTCTCCGTGAGATCCGTCGCTACCAGAAGTCCACTGAGCTCCTGATCCGCAAGCTCCCCTTCCAGCGTCTGGTCCGTGAGATCGCCCAGGACTTCAAGTCCGACCTCCGCTTCCAGTCCTCTGCCATCGGTGCTCTCCAGGAGTCCGTTGAGGCCTACCTCGTCTCTCTCTTCGAGGACACCAACCTGTGCGCCATCCACGCCAAGCGTGTCACCATCCAGTCCAAGGACATCCAGTTGGCCCGCCGTCTCCGTGGCGAGCGCTCGTAATTTCTCTATTTTCAACGAGCTGGTTTTCTGAAAGGCGATCACGGGGTTTTGTTTTTATCTTTTTATCATGACTACTGGCGATACATGATGGGTTTGCTTTCAAATATCAATGGGTTTCGGCACCGGGTTGCTTCGCAATTTGCTTTTTTATCGATGCTACTGCTCACCATCGATTGATGGGTCAGTCATGGGCATGTACATTATGGGGGGCCCCCTTTTAACATGATGCCTTAGCGCGCATCATCTCATGACAAGACGCTTTAATGCTGTCTTCTATGATTCATCACCTTTTCCCTTCTTCCATGTAAACGGTAGTAAGATGTAATTATTTCTGTAAATATTTGCGATCGACGCGCCTTCTGTAGCTATTGGACTTGGCGCGGTCTTCTGCCTTCTATTTGGGGTTTCTTTGTGTTCTGCATGCCAGGCGACCGGTCGCAAGCCCGGGCGATACCCCTCACCCCATCCAAACTGGTGACGCTTCCATTCTATAGTGCCTACACCCAACAAACACTGCCTAAGCAAAATGAGATGGAAATAATTTAGCCTACAATCGAATAGCCTATCTCTGCACATGATCATTTCCAAGCCAATATGAAAACAAGTGGTCCGATTACACCCCGAATCTTCCCGGAAGGTTTCCTTGCGCGACAAGAGGCAACATAACTACGAGACTTCTATAAGTTAGGCAGCAACAAACGGACATTGGACATTGGACATTAGACGGAAACAATGCTTGCCCACTAAACAGCCAAAAGAACGTGGGCCACCGCCTTGTTCTGGGACTTGATCATGCAAAGCACATACAATGTACACTCGATGTTACTCGTCTGAATCTCGATTATGACTTCACCGTTACTTAATCCTGATCTGACAATTAACTGGGACCTGGGAGTTTCCAGTAAAATACACAATAAAATATGAATCAAGCACTGAAAACAAAAAGAAATAAACACGCAACCCGAACTCGGATTTCCGACTAGTTCATACCCGCCATAGGAAAGCCCTGACCAGATCCCATAATTGGATCCGGTCGCCACACAAGCACTCAACTCCAAATAAAATATGCGAACTGAATCTGGGTTGAGTCATAATGAGCTTAGCACGTCATAGACGCTGTAGGGTAGTACTAGGTAGTCCTCCCCAGGTGAATAGGTCCATGGGTGAACATCAGAATGACTCATTACTCTTCAGATCACGAGGAATATCCCGAATAAATCAGAATCATACGTGTGACCAGTCTTCGAACGGAGAACAAGATACATCGAGAGTAGATCAGATAAACACATTTGTCGATGCTGGTATCGAACCTAGTAGGTAAACGAAAAACTCCGGCGCATTTCCAGTACGATAAAATTGATAGTCTAAAACTGCGTGCATGGATTCGTGGACAGGTGATATATTTGGTGCTTATGTCTAAAATTCGACCTCTACTTGCAAGGCTGAACCAGATGCTAGATGGCCGTTTAGATGCCCCCAGCTGTCATGCAGATTTTAAGTGGGGACAGAGTGACTTAAACGCGTGTTTTGTTTCTTTGATCTTACCGCCAATATTACCGAAAATCCTTTGAGACGAGACAGCCAAGTAGCTGAGGATGAGGGAAATTTATTAATATAATATGACACGTATAACCCTCTTGGGTACCAAGATCAAAACCATACAGCCTGGAGGCAAATGTATCTATTCCCAGTAGATCCACATTACCTGGCCTGAGGCGAAAAGGAAGGCGCCAAGACAGCGTAGAAAATTCTAGCTCCCGTAGAATAGGCTTCGCTTTCCTTCCAAGCTTCTCCTTGGACTAATTTTTTCTTGGTTTTTTTTCGCCAGTACTGCCGAACCTTGGCTGAACCCTGGAGATGTAGCCTTTTGTAGATAGATATATATATCTTTTTTGGTACATCTATGTACATAAAACCTAGCTGAAATTAGAACCTTGGGCCCAGGTAATGTCTTTGATTACGCCTTTGTTTATTTATCCTTTTTCTCTTTCGAGTCCGCGCGTGCCTAATAAGATGGCCGATATTAGCCCATGGGTGGCCTGATGGCCCCCAGGTGAACCCGATCAACACAACATTCGATGGAGCAAAGCACAGCGCTGGTTGGTGCCTAGTTTGGATCTGATTTCGATGACATTTGAAATGTACAACATAAGCGAATTACGTGTCAACATCGGAAATAGCATCCTGATTGCCGACCTAGGTACTTAACGGGGGCTGAATTAGAAAATACTAGAATGCTTATACATATTGTACATAGTAGCCCCACCATGCATAAGCCTGATCTCTAGGATTGATAACCACAATGTTGGTACAACATAAGTATGTGCACGGAGTTTGCCGGTCATAAGAATCTTAGACCCCATTTATGTACGTGCACCGGAGATTATCCTTATATTGCCCGATCCATGGAAGTTTATATCTGTTGGATGAACCTTGGAAGCTTCGGTAGTTTCGGCAAGGTCCCGAGTCCCCTGCGGAACGTCCGAATGTGGACTCCGAAGGTTATGCACGGCCCGACATGTGTGCACATTGACATACAAAATTTATTTGTACATTATTTATACGTTGTATATGGAGCACGGAGTACTCCGTAGTGTTATGTATAATATGAAAACGAGATTAATCTCCTCTACTCTGTGGAATAGACTAGAACAGAAGCGCTAGAACTTTTGGGATGTTCCCTGAAATTTGCAGTCCAGTTGACCAATCAGGTCGATGCCGCGTACCCGAGTAGCTCAACATAAAACGTTCATAAATCACGTGGCATAACAACGTGGCTGCAAACAGATAAGAGCACTTTTACTTCCAGGGCTGCATCTGAGTCTGCATTTGAGTACTCCGTATGCATCTTTGTACTACATATAGCCTTTAATTCACCGAAGTGATCTAATAGAAAACAGTACGCAATGTATAGATTTACATTAATATAAAATATGAAATATAACATAACCTTGCAAAGGGCCCAGATGTCAAATTTTGTTTCAAAAATATCTTTGTCCGGGTCCAGGGCCCACTTATACCTGAGAACCGGATTCCACTTATCCGTACTTTATCTGCATATATCGTCTACGGGTATTCATAATCCTGCGACCCCCCTTTTATATATAACTGAAGGTCCATCTCCAACCTTGGAATTCACTAATTTCCCTCGGCATTAGTCTTTCCCCCGCAGAGCTTCAAGAACCCCTCTTCTCTCATCTTAAGCACATACTCAGTCTCCAATACTTCAAATATCATCGACTCCTATATATATCACAACCTTAAATTCACTGCCCACCATGACAGCTGACTCAGAGCCTCAGGTCTCCGACAAGATCGAGCCCTCAGCCCCAACGAAAATCCCATATTGGCGCTTGGTCTTCGATCAGGGCGTCGTCACGCAACAGATCATCGATCACCCATACTCCGGTTCAGGAACAGATGAGGACCCTTTTGCAGTAACATGGATCCCCGATGACCCTCGCAATCCCATGAACTTCAGCGAAGTGAAGAAATGGACTTTTACTATGATTGTGGCCGTCGCAACATTGGCTGTTTCACTAGTATCATCTGCCTATACCGGCGGTATTCAAGAGATCATGATGCAGTTTAACATCGGGCAAGAGCTTGCTACTCTTGGTGTTTCGCTTTTCGTTCTCGGTTTCGCCGTAAGTCCTCCACTCTCAGATATTGGCTCTTGAGCTTGCGCAATCTGCTCGACATGCATACTAACGTTATTTTATTGGGTATAGATTGGACCATTGCTCTGGGCCCCACTGAGTGAGCTTTTTGGTCGCCAAGTCCTGTTCATTTCCACCTACGCCGCCCTCACAGCTTTCAATGCCGGTGTCGCAGGTTCCCAAAATGCCTGGTCTATAATCATCCTCCGGTTCTTCGCCGGTTCCTTTGGATCTTCACCTTTGACCAACGCAGGTGGTGTCATTGCGGACATGTTTCCCGCTAAGCAGCGAGGTGTCGCCATGAGTTTGTTCGCCGCTGCACCTTTCCTCGGCCCTATCATTGGCCCTATCGCTGGTGGATTCATTGGCATGAGTGACGGTGGCTGGCAATGGGTCATGGGTTTCCTTGCCATCTTTGCTGGTACGGTCTGGATCATAGGCTCCCTGACGATCCCCGAGACCTATGCGCCCGTGCTTCTCCGCCGCCGTGCGGAGAGACTCTCAAAGCTGTCGGGCAAGGTCTACCGGAGTAAGCTTGAAATCGATCAAGGCAAGGTCTCTCTCAAGGAGTCGTTCAAACTGTCACTTTCACGCCCTTGGGTTCTTTTGTTCCAGGAGCCTATTGTGTTCTTGCTATCTCTCTATATGGCTATTGTTTATGGTACCTTGTATATGATGTTTGCCGCTTTCCCTATTGTCTACCAGCAGTCCCGCGGCTGGAACCAGGGTGTTGGTGGCCTTGCCTTCCTCGGTATCATGATCGGTATGTTGATTGCTGTCGCCTACTCGCTCTGGGACAACAAGCGCTATATCGAGGTAACCGATGAACATAATGGCTTCGCACCACCGGAGGCACGTCTCCCGCCCTGCCTCGTCGCATCCGTCGCAATCCCAATCGGCCTATTCTGGTTCGCATGGACCAACTATCCCTCAATCCACTTCATGGTCAGCATTGCAGCCGGCGTCCCCTTTGGCTTCGGAATGGTTCTTGTCTTCCTCAGCATCATGAACTACCTCATTGACTCCTACACCATCTTCGCTGCCTCCGTGCTAGCAGCCAACTCCGTTATCCGTTCCCTCTTCGGTGCCGCTTTCCCTCTCTTCACCACCTACATGTATCAGAACCTGGGTATCCACTGGGCATCGTCGATCCCGGCCTTCCTAGCGCTCGCCTGCGTGCCCTTCCCATTCTTGTTCTACAAGTACGGCCCCGCGATCCGCACCCGTTGCAAGTTCGCCGCCCAGTCGGATGCATTCATGCGCAAGCTCCAGGAACAGGTTACTACTGCACCGGCGGAAGAGGAGAAAGTGGAATACGACCGCACAGAGGCTCCCGCGCCCGAAGGATCACTATCCAGCGAGTCTCAGGATGGTGTTGAGGAACTCCCCTCTACGGAGCGCATTCGTAGCCGTGCGCACTCTGTCGCTTCCACCCGCACTGCTGGCTCGTTGGCTCGCTCGGTTACCTACGAGGGAAACCCTTACGATATTGACCGTGTCCACACCCGTGACTCCTTCAAAAAATAAACGGCTGCTGAGCAGCTTGTTTATATCCCCTCTCACCTTACCATCTCTTGCGCAGGCATTGTCGTACCTATACACGCCTGTGTCACTCTAATCATATTTTCTATTGACCTCTTCCTCGTTTCCCCCTCATGTCACAAAAAGTACCATTTTTGCGTGTTATATTTGTTTTTATTTTGATACCCGTTCATATCATTCATACATACTGAGGGCAACCTCATCCGACTAATGTTTTTCATGGGATGCATTGTATCGAGCCGGAGTTTGGGTTTGATTTTATAGAAATATCAATTGAAATACTTATCTTCGAACACCTTTTTCATGCATGTCTTCTATGAATATAGTAAATAGTAAATCTTTACAATAAACCCAACCCTAATCGGAACCTGCATCCGACCCTTGCCTCGGAGTTTCACCCGCTTTTCGGCTCTTATCGCCACAATCACGAGGTCGAATTTCAAAGCTCATTGTTTTGTCATTCCTGACAACTTTTTTACTCCTACGTTGAATATTGGACTATTCTCATTTTGTAAATAATAGATGTGGTCTTGGACATGACCCCCCTCCGAAATGGCCTCTTATCCAGGGCCTCATCTTCAACCTCCACGCTCTGTCGACCGATAACCCCCAGATCCCAACCCCAGGTATTGCGCCAAGCACGCCCACAGCGCCGATACAACTCCGACTCCTCCACAGGGAAGACATCCGGCGAGAGAAATACCACACCTGCACACCCATCGCACTCGCACCATTCAACAACCTCACCTCCACCCCGGCTGCCAGACACAACGCCCGCTACAGCGGCAGCCGGGGCAACGACCACACCCGTGCGAAGTCGCGGATTCCGCGAGGTGGTAAAGGCCGGCCCGGTGGGGAAGTTGGGAAGATGGTATGCGCGCGTGCAGGAACAAAAACCGTACACGACGCAGTTCTGGAGCGCGATCGTTATCTACCTATGTGGGGATCTGAGCGCGCAGATGCTGTTCCCTTCTGAGGTTCCTGCGCCTGCGAAATCGGATTCGGAAGATGACGTTGTGGCTCAGGGGGATGCGGGAACTGTGAGCGCTGGTTATGATCCGCTTAGGACGCTGCGGCATTTGTGTGTTGGTGCTGGGTCGAGTATTCCGTCTTATAACTGGTATGTTCTGTTATGTGGGGTTTGGTTATGTGACGGACGACCAACTGTCTCTATCTATTGTTACCATGCCGGAGATATCTGTGTGCGTATGTACATGTTAACTGACATAACCTCTTTCTTTTAGGTTCATGTTCCTCGGAAACCATTTCAACTACCCGAGCAAGTTTCTGTCGATTTTGACCAAGGTCGTTGTGCAGCAGACGTGTTTTACTCCCGTCTTTAACACATACTTCTTCGGTGTACACTCTCTTCTTGCTGGTGCGACGCTCGAGGAAACGTGGGAGCGGTTGAAGAAGGCTCTTCCCGTTAGCATCCAAAACAGCGTCAAGCTCTGGCCGGCTGTTACTGCGTTCAGCTTTATGTATGTGCCGGCGCAGTTCCGAAACGTCTTCTCTGGGTGTATTGCGGTCGGCTGGCAGACCTATTTGAGTTGGTTGAACCAGAAGGCTGCTAAGGAGGTTGCGGCAGCTGAGGCGCTTGCTGCGGCGGAGGGGATGGGTGTTGGCGCATTGCATGCTGTTTCTGGGGGGAATATGATATCTGCTGGGACTGCATGATTGCATGAGACGTAGACATAAAAGTACAGTTCAGGGCTGGTTGGATGTATAGATTTATAGAACCCAGCCGAATATTGGCTGGGGATGTTTCTTTCTTGCTTTCTTTCTTTCTTTCTTATTTTTTTTTTTCTTTTTTGTTTCAAAGCGATGCATGGGATACCAAGAGCAATTACTTAGATCAATAGACTTCTCTTTTGCTAATTTGCATTCTATGACTATGAAATATAAAATATTTCTACAATTCTCGAGTATGTGATGGCCAGCCAGTAAGAACAACCGGATTCTTAAGGCGACTCCTCACTTGGGCACATTGCAATGACGCACCCGAACATCAACCCGATCTACAGGAAGACATGATCCCCTCCAGTCGCAGGCATGTCCTGCCCAGAGAGAATTGAGGATGACTCAGACTACGGATCCGACTTCACCCCAGATGAAGAGGATCTGTTAAACGAACTGCTGAACAAAGCCGTCGCGGAACACGCGACCGATACCGACGCCACTTCAATCTCGACACTAACTTGGATCTCGACCCCAACGCCGGTCGAACCCATCACCGCACCAAAATCCCCCGAACTCGCCGAACTCGAGTCATTGCAACCGGCAGCTCTAGAGGCACTTGTTGCAGATATCGAGGATGGCGTTGAGCCACCTAGCGTCCGGCTGCCTAAGGTGTTGGGCCGGGAAGGGACTCGTTCGCCATGGCGGCAGTGGCAGCCTCGACCAGGTCAGGCGGTTAGATGGGGTCCGAGTGCGAGTGCAATGGGGAGGTCAAACCCGCGCGCTGGTAACAACAGCAGGCACAGCCCGTCTGGTATGCTTTTTCGTCTTTACTTTTCCCCCTCCCCTTTGCGGTTAATCATCACACTTTTCCCAAAAGATTGCGCCTATTACATCCAACTTGAATTGAGCTGACGATCTCTTCTCCGAAGCGTTTAGTCGAGCACTCTAATTCAACCGAGGGCCGAGAAATAGAACGCGAGCGCAATGCAGCGCGCGCGCTCGAATGGACGCAGCAGGATCCCGCGGAGGCGGCGCTCGATACTCGATCCCCCGTTGAACGGTTCCGGCAAGCACCCAACAAAGCGTTCTCAGTGACTGATCTGGTCTCACCGGCTTGGTGTGAACTGCAGTACTGGTTCACGTTGACGAAACATGGGCGGAAGAAGAGGACTGCTGCTATGAAGAAGGGAAGCTCCATGCACAAAACGCTCGAGGATGAGATCTATACTACTGTTCCCGTGGAAATCACGACTAAAGAGGACGCGTGGGGCCTCAGGATATGGAATGTTATTCAGGGACTGCGCATGCTGCGCGAGTATGGCGTTACGCGTGAGCTTGAGGTTTGGGGCGTTGTCGATGGGGAATTTGTCAATGGCATCATTGATCAGTTGTCCTATGAGTGTCCTGATTCGGAGCTTGAGGCTACTGCTGCTGGGTACTATGCGGATGTTGTGGCGTCGCGTGCTGCGCTGCCGGAGTATCAGATGTCCTTGTCGGACTTTTTGCTTTCTTCTTCGCAGGGCGGAATGAAGCTCTCTGACCTAGGACAGAGTGCAGGTGAGGAAACGGGCCACGTTGAGCCGGAACTGCCTGCGGAGGTCTATAATCTGCCTCGGATTTATTTGACAGACGTGAAGACGAAGGGTAACCGATCACTACCGAATGTCAAAAGCACAGGGTTCCGGCCTACTCTTCTCCAGCTGCAACTATACTACCATATGCTCAACCGGCTGATCACGAGCGACGATGTCACTATTGACCTCCTCGCCGCTCGTTACGACTTCGACGCCGAGAAACCGTTTACGAATGCCTTCGTTTCGGAGGTAGGCGGCCTGAATGACCAATTCTTCGACGCTCTCTCTTCCCAAGAGTCCGAACAGAACGAGGGTCCTTCTGCTGCTAGCCAGGACTCAACTGGCATGCTCCTAACACACAACAACCTTTCCCGTCTTTGGAGTCTCATGATACAACAACTCCGTCTCACGTTCCTCCCCGAAAATTCCTCCGACACACAATTTATCGCACCATCCATCCCATCAACTTCCCAGCCAGAGCTCTTGGAAGAATATTCAACCCTCCTCTCCCCGGTGCTCACAGCTAGATATCTCTCGTCTGCCGCCAACGAAGACCAAGAGAGACAGCTCATCGGAAGCCGATCTTTCCTCTTCGATCCGACATCTCTCACCTCCTACCTCAATGACCAGATGACCTGGTGGCGCGGCAAGCGAGATCCCCGCGGCGTGGATATCATGGACGCGTGGAAATGTCGGATCTGCGAGTTCCGCGATGAATGCTCTTGGCGTGAGGAGCGTGAGATGGCTTATGCGAGACGGGGTGGAGGCCGGAGAGCTGGGCCCATTGCGGATATATGATTTGCCTTGATTGAGTCTGAGCTACATTAAACGCATTCAGCGAGTGTAAGAATACGGAGTTGGTCCCCTCTGAGCATGCTCTTTTACTACATCTGTTGTGCCTGTCGAGGTCATTTGGATACACGGCTTGGAGACAAAACCCAGACATCGCACTAATTGCATACATATAATAGCCACGATATTAGAAATAAATATCAAAATAATCAAATAAACGAAAGACATCATTCATGAAAAGCCGTAACCACATCTCAAAGAGGATAACTCCTAACCTCATCCTCCCTCTCAACCTCCAACCCCCCCTCAACCTGCATTCTATGCTTCTCATCCAAAAACTCCAACAAAACATCCTGATACTTCTCCTTCCCCTTATACCGACCAACATCATCCCCCCAACTCCTGATCGCATCCGCCAAACGCCCAGGAACATAAGGCTCCTCAACAATGGCAGTAACAGGCTCAAAATAAGTCCTAATGGTAAAAACCACCGCCCCAGATCTCGGCAATCTCCTCAGCGACTGCCTTTCCGAGCGAAAGAAATGATTCTCAATAGCGCGGTTCTTCTCCGCTGTATTCCACGACACCGTCTCCGCATCCTCAGACCCAATACTATGCGACCACGCCAGGTTATCGTCCACCTGGATGAAATAGTTATTCCGCAGAACAGGCTCTTCAGGCCGTAATCGCCGGAAGAAATTAATCATTCCTTTCTCCAGCTTGCTCTTGAATTGCGGCACGTCGCCTGATGTGTGGATTTCAGACAGTCGCATCCCGAACTTATCGCTCAGTCGCCAGAACCCCGCTAGCAGGATCGCCCCGGCTAACAGATAGTATTCGCCATCTGCTCGCTCGATCATGAGCGCTAGATCATCTTGGATGAGTCGCGCTGCTGTTGCCATTGGGTCTTCTGGCAGTGGGCGTTGGGTTATGTTGAAGGCTTCGTTGGTTACTTCGTTGGTTATTCCCGTTGTAGTCTTGGTGAACATGCTTGGGTACCTTTCCGGGAGGTAGGCGCATCTGGTGGGGGGTGTTGTCAGGAAGAGGTTCTTGGATATGCGTGGGTATGCTTTTGATTGCTCTTACAGTTCTTCGAGTAGTTCGATTGCAGCATCCATTGGCTCTGGAGCGGTATAGCAGCATTTAGTCCCGCGCTCTTCGATGCGGCGTGCTTTGTCGGCATGGTATTTCAGATAGTGGTTGTCGAGCTCTGCGTTTGGGATATACGAGGTCAATGGGCTGGTTGGGATGTTACTATCGAAGAACGACTCACCAATCCATTCGTCCCATTTCATGCTCCTTAGACCCAGCGTGATGTAGTACTTCCTGCCAGAAAAGGTTAGAAGAGAATCAGAAATATCTTCAATGGATCCGTTCAACATACGGGCCATATCTAAACGGCCGGTAGGGAATTGGCTTTGTCGAGTGGACATCCCATCCTGGGTATGGGGCTGCTGTTGCCCGCTTAAAATCCGATGGAGTCCATTCTACATGGATGCAGCAATAGTTAGTAAATATTTTTCATCCTTGCATGCGCGGACATCCCGCATTTACTTACCACCTGGTGGCCTGGTGACCTTTCCTCTCACACCTGCAGAGGGCTTCTCTAGATCACTTCTCGAAGCTCTGGCTGTCCACTTGCGTGAGATCAAGATAACAAGCCAGGCACAGATACTGAGAATGAGAGAGACATACACGACTTTCTTCGTCGGGGTCGATAGAATAGTTCCCCATAGGGGTTCAGGTATCGACATGGTCATGGCGAGTTACTTCTAGGCAGTACCTAGCTCGAGGATACATTGAGAATAGAAAGTCGAGGAATCAGAATTTGTTTTAGTATATAGTGAACGCAAATCGGATCGGCCCTTATCAAGCTTGGAATGCGGAGAAGGGTATTAACTGTTTACATAGATGGTTCTCTCATGCGAGGTGCAGCGTTAATCCGATATATCGGATAGGACGTCTTTGGTCGACATGTTAATTGTGGCGGAGGATAGAGACTATCTTGTCTGGGGAAGAGGGGACGCCGTCTCTTTCGAGCTGTCAGATCCGGGACTGCATGATTCCTGTCCGTGGATTGTCTGTTGTTGGTGTCAGGTGAAGCGTCTGCGGAGAAAGGCCAAAAGTTCATAGGGATATTTTGCCCCGATTGGGAAAGGTGACGCTACACTTGTACTTGATAACCTCATGTGTTACTTATCTGCTTGCATTCGATGAGAATTCCGTGTTTATATTCTTACATAATTATTCTAGAGGTTTTGTTCCTGGATCTATACATGGCCTGGCACTCTTCGTTGGAGAAGACAGTATTCTCCCCATTTGCGTCGGAAGCGAGCTGGGATGACTGGGAAATCAGGAATCCAGATCAACCGACCCAGCAGACCTGTTTGAGACGCATCGAGGAAACTTGCGCAGGAAAGCGGCTCCCATTGCGCCTTGTCTAGGAGGTAATGGGGCTCTAGCTCGGTTGCATCGTGACCAGGGAAGTAAGAGTCAACCAGGAACGAACATTGAGAGATATCCGTCTGTCACAAAGTCAGCAAAGAGACAGGAATAATCATCCCAACGCCACGCTGAGACACTTACGTATTTGCTAGGGTCCTCGATGTTGATATCATTCATGCCAGATGGAATCTGTGAGGCACCATTCAGACGCCCAAGATAACTCGATGCATCTGGGAACTCGCCCGGAAGTAGTCCTCGGAATTCATTTCTGATGAACTTGGCGCGCATGTCGTTGGGAAGGAAATATGATGACGGGAAGCGATACCACTCCTTGCCGAAACACACCGAGTCCCCTGCCTGCGTGATATCCACACTCTGTAGGGGCTCGAAGACCTTCAATGGAGCGTTATAAGCTGTAACCATCCCTAGAGTGCGCAGCATGCCGGCATTCAGACCGACTAGAACAACCGCCATGGCTGCAGCAATCTTTAATTTAGTTGGTACGCGGCCGATCAATTCCTTCTGGTTAGTAGAGCCAAGGTAGGTCAGGATAATATGGAAACTCAAAGCCGCGCTAAGCGCCAGAAATGGGTATGCTGGATACATAAACCGCTCTTCCTTGTGTGGCTGGACCGAGAAAATCCCGAACCACATATAAAATGGAGCGACCAGGGCCATGGACCGCAACGAGGTCTGCAAGGAGGTAGTGTGTGATCGAAAAATGATCTGGAAAAGCAGGAGGGGCGCGGATAGCATCGCGAGAACAAACCAGACATTGAAGTTGAGCAAGAGGTTTCGAACATAGAAAGTCCACGGCTCAGTTCCAAAAATATCCGGTCCCTTACCCTCTCCTCCCAAAATGTTGTATGCAACAATGTTCCAAGGCACGAGGACGAGCTTTTGAAAGAAAGCGTAGTCGACTGCAACTTCAAGAGCCTGGGATACATCTTAGTAAAGACTTGACACCAAGTGGAATGTCACATACCAGAATTGACAGACAACGAATGATGCCATCAAAAACATTGTACAGCATTAACCCAACGGATCCAGACAGGAAACTAACAATAGCCTCCTCAGCCAGAAAAGGGACAATGAGAGCACCGGCAAAGGGCCACCCAACAATTGTTCCCAGCCCAAACCACATGATGCCCCGCGCTATTTTCCGGCCATTCTTCCAATCCAGGAACGAAGCCAGACCGAGCATAGACATATACATGGTAAAAGTAGAGGGCAAAAAGGCGGTCGAAGCATGAAACATGCCAGGGCTCAGTGTGATGATGACAAACAAGAGACCGATGCGGGGACTGAGTGTACGACATATCGCAGAGTATAGTCGAGTCTGGCAGGCGGCGCACATAAATGCAAGAGATAGGCGAATTGTGTAGAATTCAGCTGTCTTGCTGTGGACTACCAAAGACCCGATCTTGCCTACAGCAGCATGGAGGGACACGTAGAGCCAGCTCCGGATAGAATAAACTGGGGAATATTCCCAGGTTTGAAGACCATATCCATGTTGCAGATAATGTGTAGGTTCCCAGAAATTAAACACCTCATCACAATCTTGAATTGGAGAGAATATTGCGGCGAGAGTGTTGGCAATTAGGCATAGGTAGAGAGTGATGTTGAGGGGGATGTAGAAGGGAGCTGGTGGGGGTCTATGCATAGGTTAGCTTCATTCATGTTTGGTCCCACACAGATCCATACACATACTGCTTCTTTGCCTGAGGTTTATGGGCATCCCCCGATGCATTGTCGTTCCCTGCCATCTTGCAAGTTGGAGTTAGCTATGTATTACATGTAAGTCGAAAGGCGACAGAGCCGCGATAACCGATAAGACCTCGTTGACCGCCCATGCGGAGTCTGGCAAAATAAAAAAAGTTTCCCGTCCGACTTTTGATCTTTCGAGTTGTACTGGTTTTTATTCAATAAATATTTGAATTGGAGATTCAATATGGAAGGACATCAGAATCCCTCAAATGATACAGGTTCTGGTGAAGGCCCTGTCCCGAAAAAACCCTGTCTTATCGAGACGCCTATGACAGGGACCCCAGATAACGGCAGCGATTTCTATAACACCCCCTTGGCTGCAGGTACACCAGAGATGGGTACCACCAGCTTGAATGCTGGAAGCAGCGAAGCTGAACCTTCCACTTCCTCCAAGCCAAACTATATGATCCCCGGGTTGGACCTTATCCACCACCCCTCCGAACAAGAAACTGGCTCGCAGTTGACCGAACACGCAATCGAGCGAGAGCAAGACCAACAAGTGAACCACCAAGAATCCGAAACAGAAATCAAGCGAGAAGAAATCCAGAACACCTCCCCAGCCGAGCCCACCGAGGCAGTGATCAAGGAGGAGACAGAGGCGAACCAAATCAAAAATGAGCCTACTGCCCCCCTAGGCGAAGCTATGGATGTCGAGCAATATACTCGCGAAGACAATATGATCGAAGCTACTGGCCAGGCCGGCGACGGCAATGAAGAGGAGCACCCTGAGTGGGAGGTTGACTCTTCCCCGTACGAGTCATCTTCAGACAGCTCTGATTCCTCGGACTCCGATGATAGTGACGATGAAGACTACCCAATCCTCAGCCCCGAGGAGCAAGCACAGATTCTCATGCGGGCGGAGGGTGGCTCTGATGACGAGGGAGACGGCAAGGGGAAACCAGGCGGACAACTGCGGACCACCAACGAGATCGAACAAGAGGTCCTGCCTGTCCCTGACGTTAACATCACCCCGGAGAAGAAGATTGTGTTCCTCGGCAAAGTTCATGCCGCTATCGATAACAATGTTCTTATTGAGGCCAATACCTCTGGAGAATATCAGGTACTTGAGTCGGGCTCCTTGCTCTGCTCTGAAGATCGCCAGATCATGGGTGTAGTATCAGAGACCCTGGGCAGAGTGGAGAATCCTCTGTATACCGTCGCGTTCGCCACAGCCGCCGAAGTTCAGGAAAAAGGCTTAGTCAAGGGCAAGGATATTTTCTATGTTGAGGAGCACTCCACCTTTGTGTTCACCCAGCCGCTCAAGGGCATGAAGGGAAGTGACGCCTCCAACTTCCACGACGAGGAAATTGCCGAAGAAGAGATGGAATTCTCTGACGATGAGGCGGAAGCTGAATACAAGCGGAGACTAAAGCAGAAGAGACAGGAGCGAAAGGAAGCCAGGGAAGGCCCCAAAGGCAAAAAGCCAGCCCCAGGGCCCTCAAAATTGAACCAGACCGAGCTCAACTACGACGATGCCGGAGCCGAGGAGGGCTACACCCCTCTTGCCCGCCCTACCAACCTCCACGAGATGATGACTACTCGCGAGCCACCAGTTGAAGGCAACGAGCGTGGCGGGTTCCGTGGCGGGAGAGGTCGTGGTCGTGGTGACCGTGGACGCGGAGGACGGGGCAGAGGCGGACGCGGGGGAAGGGAGTGGGACCAGGATCGTCGGCCCCAGCAGGCCAGCGGCTCGACCCACGAGTCTCAGCCTCAACCTCAAGCCCAGCCCGCTGCTCCCTACGGCCAGCCAATGTACCAGCAACCACAGCAGCCATACGGGATGCCCCAGCCCTTCGCCGCGTATGCGCAATACGCACAGCAGCAAGCCCAGAACCCGCAACAGCCGCAATTCGGTCAAGGTGGAGCGCAGCCACCGATGCCCTTCCAGTTCTCCCCATATCCGGGCTTTCAACAACCGCAACCCAATAACTTCCAGAACGCCCAACTGGGTGCTTCTCAATTCAATCCTCAATCCATGGCTATGTTGCAGCAACAACAACAGCAGCAACAATTCCTGCAGCTTTTGCAACACCAGCAGCTTTACCAACAGTCTCAGCAGCATTACCAACAGCCCCAGCCTCAACAGCAACAGCATGAGCCTCCCCAGGCCCAAACTCCGGCTATGAACTTTGACCAAGTTAAAGCCCAGCTGGATTTGCTACGAAACCTGAGCGGCGGCAACCAGGGTCCTCCTTCCTGATAACTTTGTTTTCCATATATGTTCTTCTGTGATATCCTAGTAACAAAATATTTGCTTTGCATACGGAGCGGGGTTTATGTGGGCATGGAAATTTTGTGTGCGATTAAAAGTTTTTCATAGCTCTAATTGAGTGTCTGATTTGAACAATTTACGGTGCCTATGGGACGGTAAACAATAAAAGTCTGAAGCATCATGCGTATGAATGATAATGGCTATGAAGCAAGTTCGCTATCTATAAAAGTACAATAGACCTAGACTTTGATTATCAGCCGTAGGAAATGTTAATATTCAGCTGGCTTGGCACTCTTTGCTAGTGTCCAGAAGTTCTCCATCTTGGCTCGGGACAGGGCTGCTTTGGCAGCAGAGTCTGTTTCACAGATACGAGCGCCAAACCATTTCCTGAAGGCCCGGCCCTTGATCTGACCTTCCCATAGGAGATTACATGTATTCGCACTGAAATCCCGGGGCTCGCCTTTATCATCTTCGGTGGATAACCAGGAAACCTTAGCTTCGGGGCTGTCTGCAGGCACTCGATCAGACCCAGGGTTTTCGGTCCAATCAATGCGGTTCAACATCAGCTTTCGATAATTCTTGATAGAGTGTTGGCCGCCCTCGACAATCACCAGGTTGAAGCGGGGATGCATGACACACATGCCCGTCAAACTATTTTGCTCTGCGTTTTTGCCGATCTTGAAGCGGTTCCGGCCGCTCGCCAGACTGTCAATGCGATACACAGATTGGAAGACGCCCAATGAGGCGTCCTTTTCCTTCTGAGCCTCCAACTTCTCGCGCCGTTGCTCCTTAGTCAGTTTGCGCTCTTCATTCGCCATCTCATGCGCCTCCTTCCGATCTGCAATCTCCCTGGTCACACGAGCTTCCACAGCTGTGGGATCCTTCACAGCTTGTTCTCCCAATACCCGCATGAGATTGGATTTCTTGACCTTTGGAGGCGGTGCTTCCTCGAGTCCCAGTCTGATCTTCGCTTGCTGTTCCTTCAAATCTGCCATGCGTCGCTGCCGCCGAACCTTGGCTTGTTCTTTCGGCGTAAGGAACATGGGCTTTTGCTCAGGCATGTGCTTTTCTTGCGGAGGTTGCAACTCAATAGGATGCTGGACATAGCTGTTGAGGGTATCAAGTTTGATGTTCTCCTGGTGATCAATTGCGTCATAGTCGCTGCCATCAACTAACTTTGCATCCCACCACTCTACAGCGGGCGGAGCAGGAACAAGGAATGCCTTCTCCACATCGATATCCTCGTCAAGTCCGGCCTGCCGCGATTTCTCTGCAATTCTTTTCTTCATAGCTTCCAGTTGTGCCTGTCTGCGTAGAGCCGCTGCCTGTTGGATATATTTGCCCTTCTGATTAAAAAGGAGCTCTCGTGTTTTTCGAGGCTTTGCAATCGTTGCTTTGGGGTTGATAGCCGGGTCGAAGTAAGGGTTATTCTTGATTTCCTCGACAGATGGACCAGACAGATCGAGCTGGGGCCCACCGGCACGTTTTGGTTTAGACTGTCGTCCATTTGCACCACGATATTCTGGGGTAGCGTCAGAGAGAAGCGCAGGATGAAGGCCTACATCCAGACCACCGCGAGCCTTGGACATGCCCTCGTCGTCATGCGCCGGTGGTTGGTAGGATGGTACGGGTGCACTGGGTCGTGGCTGAGAGGGGGCGCTGGCTCGTTGAGTAGCTGCAGCGACTCGAGCTTTCATTTGTTCTAGCTTCGACATCGCAGGAGGAGTTGGTGGCGGGGGAGGACTTGCAGAATCTGGAGCGGGTGGAGCGGGTGGTGCTGGAGGTGCTGGAGGTCCTGGAGGTCCTGGCGGCGTTGGTGTCGCTCTCACACCACCATGCGCCTGTAGACGAGCGCGCACAGCTTCTGCCTTTGCCCTTGCTTCTGCCATAATTTTCGCAATATCTGGCTTGTCCGGGGCAGCACCTCCTTGACCTGGCACAGGGGACCCATGGTTGGAGCGGGTCCTTTTCTGGGAGCTGTCGTGCTGATCCTCAGGGTGAGGACGCTTCAGCGCGTTACCCGATGCGTCGGCCATGATGTAGATGGCTTCACACGCGCTCAGTCTCCAGGCGATACGAAAATAGAAAAACGTGGAATGAGCGAAGGATAGACAAGCAGCAGGAATTGTGCATGGCAAGAGTAGTCCACGCAGAAACCCAAAAAGAGTAAGGCGGTGGAGACGGGCAGAAAAGAAGTTGCTCCGGAAAAAAAAAAGTTCGCTCCAGAACTAAAAGCACTTGGAGGTCTGAATCCGAGCACTTTGATTTCGTGCGCCAGCGTTTTCTGTTGCTCAAGGAGCTGCAGGCTACAATGGCAACTTTTGCGCGCCCGGTCGCCTCGACCATTAATGGGGTCGACTTCAATGTCTACTCCGAGGAAGAGATTAAAGCTCTCTCGGTGAAAAGAATTCACAATACTCCGACTTTGGATTCATTTAACAATCCTGTTCCTGGTGGTCTTCAAGACCCTGCTATGGGCGCTTGGGGAGATCATGTGTAAGTCTTGAATCGATCAGTATACTGTTCAATCTTTAACGTGAGGGATTTTCTTATTCTACAGATGCACTACCTGTCGCCAGAACTCTTTCACTTGTACCGGACATCCTGGACACATTGAGCTGCCAGTACCCTTCTATAATGTCACCTTCTTCGATCACATCTTCCGCCTCCTGCGAGCACAATGTGTGTACTGTCTTCGCCTGCAGATGGGTCGCAACCAGGTCAACATGTACACCTGCAAATTGCGCCTTCTGCAATATGGATTGGTCGATGAAGTCGCTGTTGTCGATGCGATGGGAGCCGTCAAAGGTGCCAAATCAAAGGCCACCAAGGGCAAGGAAGATGATTCGGACGACTCAGACGATCCCGATGATGATGACTACATGCAAAAGAGGACTGATTATGTCACTCGGCGCATCCGCGAAGCCAAGAAGGAGGGCAAATTGGACGGATTGATGCCTGGCGGACAGAACCCTATTGCCGCAGAAGCCAGACGAGAGTTGCTCAAGGCCTTCTTCAAGGATATCAACGGATTCAAGAAATGTGTCAGCTGCAGCGGGTACGTTATATTCCTCGACCCTGAATTTGGCTTTCCCGGCTAACATTATGGCAGAGTATCCCCCTCCTATAAAAAGGACCGCTACAACAAAATCTTCCGAAAGCAATTACCGGAGAAGCAGAAGCTTGCAATGCTGCAAGGAGGATTCCAGGCACCGAATACCATGGTCCTTCTCGAGCAAGAAAGGAACTCCAAGTCCAAGAATACTGTTTCTGAGGTCCACGGAGCCGAAGAGGAAATCCGTCGTGGTGTGGCTGTTGTGCAGGAGGCACAAGGATCGACGGGTCAAGAATTCATGTCTTCTTCCGAAGTCTACGGAGCTCTTCATCTTCTCTTCCAAAAGGAAAGTGAGATCCTGCAGCTTGTCTACAATTCTCGGCCTGTGCCCAAGGGAGTGAAAGTTATATCGGCAGACATGTTCTTCATCAAGAGTCTTCTGGTGCCGCCAAACAAGTATCGCCCCGCAGTCCAGCAGGGCGCCGGAACAGTCATGGAGGCACAGCAGAACACTTCGTTCAATGCGATTTTGAAGGGCTGCGATACCATCAACCAAATCAGCAAGGAGATCCAAAACGAGGAAGAGAAGACCATGTCCCGCGCACGGAACTACAGTGATCTCCTTCAAGCTATCGTTCAACTCCAAGATGTGGTCAACGGTTTGATTGACCGCGATCGTACTTCGGTCACCGGATCAGCTGCCTTATCGCAGCCTAACGGTATCAAGCAGATTCTGGAGAAGAAGGAAGGTCTGTTCCGAAAGAACATGATGGGCAAGCGTGTCAACTTTGCTGCTCGTAGTGTTATCTCACCCGATCCCAACATCGAACCCAATGAGATTGGTGTACCCCTTGTTTTCGCCAAGAAGTTGACTTTCCCTGAACCTGTGACAAACCACAACTTCTGGGAGCTGAAGGAGGCTGTTATCAACGGCCCCGACAAATACCCCGGAGCCTCTTCCATCGAGAACGAGAATGGACAAGTCATCAACCTCAAGTTCAAGAACCTGGAAGAGCGGACAGCCCTTGCCAACCAGCTGCTCGCACCGTCAAATTGGCGCCAGAAAGGTTCGCGCAACAAGAAGGTCTACCGTCATCTCACCACTGGTGATTACGTCTTGATGAACCGTCAGCCCACTCTGCACAAACCCTCCATCATGGGTCACAAAGCTCGTGTCCTTCCAAATGAGCGGGTTATTCGCATGCACTACGCCAATTGTAACACCTACAATGCCGATTTCGATGGTGACGAGATGAACATGCATTTCCCTCAAAATGAGCTTGCTCAAGCGGAAGCCAGAATGTTGGCAGATGCCGACCACCAATACCTCGTTGCCACATCAGGCAAACCGCTGAGAGGTCTGATTCAAGATCATATTTCTATGGGAACGTGGGTTACGTGCCGTGACACCTTCTATGACGAGGAGGATTATCACCAGTTGTTGTACAGTTGCTTAAGACCAGAACATTCGCATATTGTCAGTGACCGGATCCAACTGGTCGAGCCTGCCATGCGAAAGCCCAAGTGCCTATGGACCGGAAAGCAAATCATCACGACAATCCTCAAGAACATCCAACCCTCAGAGCGAGGTGGTTTGACATTGAAGAGCAAGTCTTCAACCCCTGGCGAACGATGGGGCGAGGGTAACGAAGAAGGAGAGGTTATCTTCCAGGATGGAGAGTACCTTTGTGGTATTCTCGATAAGAAACAGCTCGGTCCCACCGCCGGTGGTCTCATCGATGCCGTCCATGAGGTTTATGGATACAGCACTGCTGGCAAGCTCATCGGTATCCTTGGAAGACTCCTCACTCGCGTTCTGAACCTGCGTGGCTTCAGTTGTGGTATCGACGATCTTCGATTGACTAAGGAGGGTGACCGTATCCGCAAGGAGAAGTTGGCCACTGCCCCTCAGATGGGTCGCGAAGTTGCTCTGAAATATGTGACCTTGGACCAGGTTCCTGGTGACCAGACCGCCGAGTTGAACCGACGATTGGAGGAGGTTCTTCGCGATGACGACAAGCAAAGTGGCCTTGATAGCGTTTCTAACGCCCGGTCTGCCAAGCTCTCTTCAGAAATCACCAGCGCGTGCCTCCCGTCCGGTCTTGCTAAGCCTTTCCCCTGGAATCAAATGCAGTCTATGACGATATCTGGAGCCAAGGGATCCGGTGTTAACGCCAACCTGATTTCTTGCAATCTCGGCCAGCAGGTTCTTGAAGGTCGCCGTGTACCACTCATGATCAGTGGAAAGACTCTCCCGTCATTCAAGGCCTTCGAAACCCACCCGATGGCTGGTGGTTACGTCTCTGGTCGTTTCTTGACCGGAATCAAGCCTCAAGAATACTTCTTCCACGCCATGGCTGGTCGTGAGGGTCTGATTGATACTGCTGTCAAGACATCTAGGTCTGGTTACCTGCAACGTTGTTTGATCAAGGGTATGGAAGGCCTCAAGGCTGAATACGATTCCTCCGTCCGTGAAGCGTCAGATGGCTCCGTTGTCCAGTTCTTGTACGGAGAGGACGGTCTCGACATCACCAAACAGGTGCACCTGAACGACTTTGACTTCCTTGCTCAGAACCACATCTCCATTTCCAAGCAAGTCCAAGCAGATGATTACCACAAATTGGCGAAGGAGGATGTTACGACTTGGCACAAGGATGCTATGAAAGCGGTCCGCAAGAGCGGAAAGATTGATGCTGTGGACCCTGTGTTGTCTCACTTCCCCCCTGGAGGAAACCTCGGAAGTACATCTGAAGCGTTTGCTCAGGAGCTAAAGAAGGTATGGACTCGCTATCTCATCCCTAGGATTATTTACAGTACTAACAGCTTTTGAAAATAGTACGCGGATGTCAACAAGAACAAGCTCATTAAAGACAAGAAGAAGAACATCGAGGGCAAGGTTACCAAGAAGACCTTCGAGGCCTTGATGAACATGAAGTACATGAAGTCCATCATTGACCCCGGTGAGGCGGTTGGAATTATGGCGGGTCAATCCGTCGGAGAGCCGTCCACACAGATGACTCTGAACACCTTCCATTTGGCTGGTCACTCGGCAAAGAACGTCACACTTGGTATTCCCCGTCTACGTGAAATTGTTATGACTGCAAGTGCCAAGATTATGACACCTACGATGACTCTTCTTCTGAACGAGGAAATCTCTAAAGAGGACTCGGAGAAATTCGCCAAGGCCATCAGCAAACTGAGCATTGCTGAACTTGTTGACAAGGTGCAAGTCAAGGAACGCATTGGCTCGGGCATTGGCCACTCCAAGGCTAAGATCTACGACATCGAGATCGACTTCTTCCCATCTGAAGAATACACCAAGGAATACGCCATTGAGACAAAGGATGTCCTGATTGCTCTGCAATCCAAGCTCATCCCTCGGTTGGTGAGACTCACCAAGGCTGAGCTCAAGAAGCGCAACGAAGAGAAGAAGGGCGTCAAGGGCACGACTTCTCAGCCTGAAATCGGTGTTTCAGTCGGTAGAATCGCGGAGGCACCGAGAGGCGCGGACTCCGAGGCTCAGCCAGCCGACGACGACAATGAAGATGATGAGGACGATGCCAAGCGGGCCGCCAGCGCTCAGAACAGGGGCAACCAGGTCTCCTACGAAGAACCCGACGCCGGCGAGCAGGATATCATCCGACGCCAAGACAGCCCTGACGAAGAAGAAGACGAAGAAGAAAGCAGCAAGCCTGCCAAGGCCACTCGTGACGTGCAAATGAAGGACGGCTCCGACTCCGACTCCGAGGATGAGTCCGACGACGAGATCGCCCAAGACAGCAAGGCGCGCGAGGAGGATGTCATGGGCAAGTTTGAGGAGATCACGAAGTTCAAGTTCGACCCGAAGAAGGGCAACGCGTGCACCATCCAACTGCAGTACGACGTCGAGACCCCTAAGCTTCTCCTCCTTCCCCTGGTTGAGAAGGCTCTCCACCTCGCCGTCATTCAGTGCATTCCCGGCATGGGCAACTGTGTCTTCGTCGAGGCTGACGAGGCGAAGGGTGATCCCGCCAACATCATCACCGAGGGTGTCAACCTTCTCGCCATGCGCGACTACCAGGATATCATCAAGCCCCACTCGATCTACACCAACTCCATCCACGACATGCTCAACCTGTACGGTGTGGAAGCTGCTCGTGGCACCATCGTCCGCGAAATGGATGCCGTCTTCAAGGGTCACAGTATCTCCGTTGACAACCGTCACTTGAACTTGATCGGTGATGTGATGACACAGTCCGGTGGCTTCAAGGCCTTCAGTCGTAACGGCTTGGTCAAGGATGCCTCGTCTGCTTTCGCTCGGGCCAGTTTCGAGACTACTGTCGGTGCCCTGAAGGACGTTGTACTCGAGAGGGGTAATGATAACCTCAAGAGCCCTAGTAGCAGAATTGTTGTTGGCCGTGTCGGCACCGTCGGCACTGGTTCGTTCGACATTCTTGCTCCTGTAGCATAGTCTCTGACTGGACGGAGTTCTGAAATGTGTATTCCTGTTTTTTCCTCATGTGTATATTGTATTTATGCAAAGCTCTTGTTATTTCTTTTTCGTGTTTTCGCTTCATCTTTGATGTGTCGATGATCTGGAGTTTGTCTTTGTGCAGCGGAACCCAAAAGTCCTGTTCATATTAGCATCTTGACTAGTTCGATAAATAGATCTTTCCTAAGTAATGATGTTTTAACATGGCCTATACTTCTTTCATTCTCCATATGTAGTCTCGGACTATACATCGAGGCCTCTATACCATTACCCCGCAAAAGCCCTCACTATCCAAAATGGCTTTGATACACCCTTCACTGAAATGGTGAAGGTCAGTTTTGCCACTGGACCACTTCGAATCTCAGTTCAAAGGAACAAGTTATGTTCCTTCCCAATGCAATTACGCCGAAATGCAGTTTATACTCGTTTCCCTGCTGCGCCTGGGCAAATCTGAGATCTGCCGAGGTCCCTCGGCGATGTCGCCGGACTAGGCATATCCCTGTGACTTAAATGATAATTGAATCTCAGCTGCAACCTCATCAAACCTCCTAACATACTCTGCACAAACCACAGGAAAGATCATTGTTTCCCAAAATGCAAGCCGTTGTTTTCAAGGGCCCGTTGAAGGTAGCCATCGAACAAAAGCCCATCCCCCAGATCCAAGATCCAGCAGATGTCATCCTGAAGGTGCGATACACTGCGTTATGTGGCAGGTAAGAAACCACGACCTGTGTCTAATAGCGGACAACCGCTCATACTCGCATAGTGAACTCCATGTCTTTCGCGGCCACCAAAAGTCCGGCACGGAGTTTATCATGGGCCATGAGTTTACAGGTGAAGTTGTCGAGCTTGGATCAGACATAAAGAACTTCCAAAAGGGAGACCGAGTAGTCTCTCCCTTCACTGCGAGCTGCGGGGAATGTTTCTACTGTGAGCGTGGCTTCTCCTCTCGGTGCGCTCGAAGCCAGCTATTCGGCACTGTTGCACTTGATGGTGGACAGGCCGAGTACGTACGTATTCCACTAGCCGACTCGACTCTTGCCAAAGTGCCAGCTTCAATCGACGAGAAGAAGCTGGTTCTTATGGCCGATATATTCCCGACTGGGTACTTTGCTTCTCTGAACGCTTTCTCTGGCACAACGCCAGAGGAGATTCAGAAAAGCACGGTACTCCTCTTTGGTTGTGGCCCTGTCGGTATTTGCGCACTTATTAGTGCCCTCGATTACAAGCCAAAGACCCTGATTGCAATTGATAGTGTGCCTTCCAGACTAGCACTTGCACAAAGTCTAGGAGCCGAGCCTTGGAATTTCAAGGAAGACGAAGAAGGGTTGCGCCAAAGGGTAAAGGATCTTACTGACGGTCGTGGAGCGGATATCGTTATCGAAGTTGTCGGACATAGTAGTGCTCTCAGGATGGGGTTCGAGATGTTACGACCATGGGGCCGCATATCGAGTGTGGGCGTCCACAATCAGGATATCCCGTGGACTGGGAATGAAGCTTACGGAAAGAACCTTCGTCTACAGATGGGCCGATGTCCTGTTCGGAGTATGTCTGATTTCACATCTTACTTGGATTGTGGATTGTCTTGCTCACTTTCGCTAGGTATCTTTGGTCCAGCGATGGACCTCTTCGAAAAGAAGCAGGATACCCTCAAGTGAGTTTGGCTAATTTAAAATTCTGTTTCGCGAGTATCTAATGATTCCTAGCTTCATGTCACAAGATATCCGTCCGCTCTCGCAGGCCATTCAGGCGTAAGTTCTTCTCGTTCAGACCTTGACGCCCTCTGGTTGACGCTTCGGTAGGTATGACGATTTCGATAACATGCGGGCACATAAGGTGATTTTTGAGGCGGATAAGTGAAGAGGTCTACTAAGTAGCGAAAATCGGAAATCCAGGAGTCATTCAAGCCTGATACTGATGGTCCATGTCCGTAGTATTTCAAGCGGATCGAGATGCCTCTATACTTGAACAGTATATATCTCAAGGATAATTGCTTAAGAGATTTGTCTTTAATTGCAGGTAAATAGTTTCTGTCACTTAGAAACCCCGTGCTAGATAGCACTATGCCCAATTCCAAACGCCTGCCCATGCCAGTAGATGTGTCATTATGTAGAGAACAAACAAGATCATTTTATGGTGCGTCGAGCATCATAAGGTCCTGATCAATGTTGTCGTCGTATTCGTCCGTGACGATCCGGGATGCGGATGGGACCATTCCGTCCATTGCGTGCCCGTTATTCAGCTCTTCTCTCATCATCCGCTCTTCCTCCGTCCTCCTCTTTGCCTCATGGCGCTCGATGTCAGCCAAACCCCAGGTGGAAATGCCTTCTTGATCTTTCGATTTGAAAGGCTGGGCCATCGTCCGCAGGAAGTTCTTCGCATTCGATACAGCCATATCAGTGCTAAGATTGGTTTCGCTGTCTAACATTGCCTGGTTGATCCACTTGGGGAGTTGGGGCCGCTTTCGCTCGAATCGACGATCCGCCAACACCATGACTCCATAGTCGTCCTTGCCACGCAGGACACGACCCAGACACTGGGCGGCATGTCGAATCGCATCGAAAGATAAGAAGTCGTTCTCCCGGATACGATAGTTCTCGCGCAGGAACTCGAGACGAGCTTTCAGAATTCGAGACTCAGTGTATTGGAAGGGGACACCAATACACAACACTGCACGACCGTAATGATGATCGAAATCAATGCCTTCGGAAACCTTGCCTCGAGCGACACAAAACAAGATCGCACCACGCCCATTGCAACACGCTGTTCGGTAGGTCTCCAGGGCGAGTGAAGATTCTTGTGCATCAGGAGTTTCGACGAGAATCAATTTGTAGTTCCAGATTTGATCCAGAATACCCATACCTTGCCACATACTGATGATTGACTCCATGTAGAGATAAGAGGGGAAGAAAACGACAACGCCGTCGGGTGTGATACGGGAAAACTCGGTCACTAGACTGCCGTAGTTCCGCACAACGCCAGGATCATTGCGAATTCCGAACGAAGATGAAACCTGTGCTTGGTCTGAGCCTCGGGTGACAATCATGGGCAAGAAAGATCGTCGAGCGAGTGTCATGCTGTATGACTCTTGCAGAACAGCGGTGAACCCCAGCATTTTCGGATACATTTCCAACGGCGACAAAGTTCCCGAGGTAATGATCACAGAGCTGAAACGATCAAATACCGGCTTGATAGCAATAGCGGCATCCAGACACGTGAAATGGAGGATGGGGTTTGGTACAGTAGCCGCTTCGGACTCGAAGGGCTCAAGGATAAGAACGAATCCCTTGTCGTAAGTTGCGACCAGTGTTGCAAATGTGGCCACCTCTTGAAGAGGCTGGTAATCTTCAATATTGACAAGTTCAAGCGTCCGTACAAGTAACGTTAGACGCTCGGCGCAAAACCTCAAAGGCTTTCGTTCAATATAGGTAAGGTCTTTTAGGTGAGTGAGGAAAGAAGGAGGTGTTTCGGATATGGTATGGGTGACTTTCATCCGAGTCTTCAGATACTCGATAAATCTCTTCAAGAAAGAGATAAAATGCTCGGCCCGGCGGATGTTACCAGGAACAGCTTCCTTTAGGAGGTCATCTGGCAAGACAGGATTCGAGATGAATTGATCTTCGTCCCGGGCCTTCTCAGCTTCCTGCAGCCCCTCCACTAATTTTGAATACTCGTTCTTGAGCTTTTCCTCATCCGTGCTTTTCATT
Source organism: Penicillium sp. CF05 (assembly GCA_002916455.1). Classification (NCBI taxonomy): domain Eukaryota; kingdom Fungi; phylum Ascomycota; class Eurotiomycetes; order Eurotiales; family Aspergillaceae; genus Penicillium; species Penicillium sp. CF05. The sequence goes on from PKQL01000003.1 coordinate 121,568, forward strand.
TCTTCGATCCTGCGTTCCAGGTTGTTTGCGCCCCGAGTCGCTTTTCGTAGGGAATCCTCGCTCAGGTCTATACTGAGCGATTCGATACAGACATTGTCAATGTTGTGCGCTTCGTCAAATACCACGATGCAATCTTTCGAGAGCTCTCGGGACACTCGTTCCGCAATTTTCGGGTCGAGAAGATAGTGATAAGAATAGATAATAATATTGCACCACGGCATCTAATGAAGTTTGTCAGATTTGGGTCACTTGGTGTGCAATAGTCGCTCGATATCTTACCATACGCCGAGCGGAGAAGTAGGGACATTGTTTGTGCTCTTCTCCGTATCTTGACAATCCATCCAGCGTGAAAACACCTGGGGGGACGAGGTTATGTGGCTCGAGTAAGTCAAGGTTCTAGGCCTGTTAGTCCGTTCAATGTTGTATTGTTGATAAAAAAGTCCTACCTCATGATATACACAAAGCTCAACATCTTCACCACGCTCCTTCTTCTCCTTGACAAACCCGGCCGTCAAGCTTCTGCACCTGGCATCCACCACGGTACCACTCTTCTCTCTCTTTACCGAAGGGTGAAGACAGAGGTTCTTCCGACTGGTCAGACCAAGCGCACGGAACTCCTCCTCATGACCCAGTTCCTTAGCACGGTGTTCCATCAAAGCCTTCAACTCCGCTAGAGCTTTCTCGATCTCCGACATGGTTCGGGAGCAGTAGATGAGCTTACGGTGCTCTGGGTAGTGCTGTTGGTAGGCGACGATCAACGACAATAGCGAAACTGTCTTTCCAGTTCCCGAAGGCATTTCCAGCACACAGTGACCCCCGACGTCGAGGGTCTTTTTGAGATCGCACATGTAGGCATATTGTTCGGGGTAGATGCGAGGATACGGAAACAGCACCGGAAGATCACTGTGACTGGTCAGCTTGGAGAAAAGATAGAATCATATGCAGGGGACATACTCAATGAAGAACTTCATCTTGGCTGGGCTCTGATGCAAAGCGCAGGAGGGCAAAGGATCAGAAGAGAAGAGAGCTCACTCTCATCTTTCGCGGCTCCGCCTATGCGCTTGTCCTATTTGGGACAGCGATGACACAAACTCACGTGATGGCTATCTTGGTCCCTCGGATCTCTTTTCGAGATCCGATATTGAATGTGCTTGCACCTTCACACACGCAATGGAAGAGTGATATAGCATTCAAATCACATTCTAACCTAACATTCACAACCCCCCTTACTCTCTCCGAAGCCTTTCCAAATCCTCAATTTTGAGGTCCTCCCCCACTACTTGCTTATCCCGCTGACCTCATACCCCACATGAGCAAAAAGTTCAAGTCCCAGGCCTCCAGCAGTCGTGCTGCTGCCAGTGCCTTCGGGGCATTTGGGGGCTTTCCTGGTGGTCTCTCCAGCGAGGGAAAGGACCCGTCCGCTCTCACATACATTGCAGCACCTCCAGATCTTTCTCGCATTGCGGACCAGCAAGTAGTCATCGCCTTCAAGAATTTACTAAAGAAAGATGACATTACACGATTGAAAGCTCTAGAGGAGCTGCGAGATCATATATCAAGAGTGGGAGTCAAGAAGGGAACTTTAGATGACGGGTTTCTAGATGCATGGGTATGTCTAGATTGCTTCTATATACAAACACCAAGTAATAACAAAGTTTTCCCCAGGTCAGAATTTATCCCAGGCTCTCGATTGATCTGTCTCGCCGAGTACGCCAAGTTGCCCATCCGATACAAGGTACAATTTCTGGTCTTGTTGGGAAGCGGATCGTGCCCAATTTACCCAAGGTCATCGGGGCATGGATCGCAGGAATCTACGATAACGATCGGCCAGTCCACCGTGCCGCCCTTGAATCATTCACGAAAGTCTTTACAACCGACGAGAAAAGAAACAACGTGTGGAAGATCTACCAAACCTCCATTTTGGACTTTGTAGATGATGTCATTCTTCACCAAACAGCCTTGACATTGAGTGATGAAAGGACAGTGAAGAGAGATGACGCCGAGGGGAAATATGCCCGTGTTGCGGGAGCCGCGATTTTGCTTTTCAACCGCGTACTAGGTATGTTAAGTGTGTCTACCTTGCAATACTTTCTATCTAACAATTCAATGTGCCTAGGCAATTCGTCCGATGAAGATTTACAGAAGAACATATCAGAAATCGAGAACCTGTTAGCCAGCAAGAACTTGTGGGCTCTCTGTTATCACGATGATCCATATGTTCGCCGGTCCATATACATCCTGCTCCGATCCGCGGTTTCGCGGGAGCCTGGATGGATCGACTGGAAGACTCTCAGCTCAGCCGTCATTGGGAAATCTTTGTCTCTTCAGCAAATCGGATCGGCTACCGAATTGTCAGAGTCCCTCCTTTTATTATCTTCGCTGAGGCCTCAGATATGGACAGATGACTACACCGGGAAATCATCTGCCTCGAAGAAATTGCGCCAGTACATGCAGAAAGGGTCCGAGGGTGGGCATTCTAAATTTTGGTCAAATCTAGACCAATTGCTTCGAATCATCCCCCGAGAAGTACTAGCAGGTGTCGACAAGGCCACTGCTGCCCATGGGATCACTTTTACTAGTGCAGTCGCCTTGACTGAGGCTTTACAAGAAGGTCTCAACTCGAGGGAAGAACCGCGCTCAAATCTTGCTATCGGATGGAAATCTTATACCCAGATAGGAACATGGCTTGCAACAATGGTCCCACAGGAGCAAAAATCCGAATTCATCGGGCAGAGACTGTTCCCCTTGGTGGTGCAGTATGTAAGAATGGACCCAGAGCTGACACAATGGTCACTTCCGGCTGAGTTAGCCGAAGGAACTTGTGTGGATTATGTTGCCACTCTGGTTTCCGCCGAACAAGCCCAGGAACTGCAATCATTGTGTACATCCCTTTCCAATGGGCTGCTGGAAGCTGTGAAGCTATCAGCCCCAGAACAGTCAAAGGACTTCCATGGATCTCAAGACTCAATATGTGTCCAATCCAAACGCCTCTTGGATTTGGAGTCTGCTGTTCTCTCACGGGCCGCAGATACCGAGGTCGAGTCTCAAGTATCCGAGGTATTTCAAAGAACAAGCACTTCCCTTCTCGAAGGTTGCCTCGAAATACTGCGCACCCGTAATGGGAAGCCATATGGAGCGGCCGCCACGGTGGCGGAGTGTGCTCGCAGCCTGCCATATGTCGCCAAAAAATCACAGGGCCTCCAAAACTTTGTGCAAAATGATGCACCGGAGCTTTTGATTTCACCGTCTGCTGATCGATTGATTACAATCATCTTAGAATGTCGGGAGTGGGATGGATTCGCGTCCAGTTTCGAGAACGTTGTTGAGCGAGCATTGGCCTTGGAGCTAGAGCAGTCTAATGTGCATGTACTCCAAAACCTACTTTCTTCTCTCGATTTCAACGATGCTGAGCACAAAGACAAGCTTAACTCACTCGTTGTGCGGGCTCTTGACAAAGCTTGCCAAGGTAGTCATGCTCATTGGCCTATCATCATTGCAGTTCTTCAAAACAAATCATCACACGGCGAACTGATGGATCAAATATTCTTATCTTTGATCGAGGCGTTATCTTCAGATGATCAAGTCTTTGATGTCTTGCATGGGCTTTCTCACATCGGAAAGTCTGCACCATCTTCAGTTCGGGAGTTCCAAAATGGAACACATGGATCGAAGTTAGCAGGAAAGCTACTTTTCCTCACTGAATCACCATCTGAAGAGGTGGCAAGCTTGGCAGAAGCTCTGCTGAAATCATTGAAAGAATCTGGTGTTGGCGACACGAGTGCCAAGTCAGGCATCGAAATTCTCCAACATGGATTCAGCCATGTGGATGAAGAATCATTGTCGTGAGTGATCCATTTCCACAATGGTTTACAGGAAATTGTACTAACTTTGGTCCAGGATTGAATCACTTCTTGCTATCGCAGAGGAATTGCTGCCGGGTCTTACGGCTGAAGGCGCAACCAGTACCGTGAAGGATATTTTGCCCTCTCGTCGTGCATGGGAGGAATCCCTGACCCTCTTTCTCCAGCTTCCACCTCGCCCCTCCATTGCTATAACAAGTCCCCTAGGAGGCGCCGTCCACTTGATGCAGCGTGAACTATCTGACTCCTTCAAGGGGCTATGGCTGACTATTCCTCGCGATGCAGACCATCGTTCTTCTGCATTCCGCCTGGCAATCTTCACCATCAGCATTCTCTCTACTTCTGACTTACTGAAACATATGGGCCAAGAGGACCTAGAGACCCTGTTTCATTTCTTGCCCTTGGCAATCCAAGTTGTTGATGACGATTTGAGCATTGAGAATTGCAACGGTATCTCAGGTCTCGAGCTGGCTGATCAGCGAGAAGAGTACATGGAGATTGTTTTCGCTGGCCGGAAGGTGGTCAGTAACTGGATTCATGACAATGAACCAGTTAGCTTCGCGCCCGAGAAGACCATCTCCTCTTTGTTTGCCGAGTTCTGGGAAACCAGACTAGAAGGACTAAAGGGTACATCTCCCTTGGACTATAGGGTTGGCGAAGCCTTCGTCAAGATAATGACTGTTGCGGATTCATTGCAAAAATCAAAATCATCGGAGGACGTTGCGAAGATCTGCAGAGAGGCGCGAACAGCAAATCTCATACGCTCAGCATCCTGGTTCGCGGTTTTGCGAAGCTCCATACTTTCAAATACCATCGGAAACAGAATCTGCAATGAGCTAATTGCCGATTCCACTGGACTCAAGCCCCAAGATCCTTCCCAAGTTGGTAAGTGTCTGATAACGGATTGACAAATACAGTACCAATACTAACTGTTCACAGGATTGCGAAAGCTGGCTCTGTTGAATATCCTATTGTCTGGGGAAGAAGATGTTGTCTCCACCATTCCGACACAGAGACTAGTCTTCCTCACCAAGAATTTGATTGAATGTCTCCAATCCGACTCAATGTCTCTCGGTTTGAAATCCGAAGTTATCCAGACTCTTTCTCTTGTCCTTCCAGCTCTCAGGGAAATCTATGGATCTCATTGGGAAGAAAGCATGGGCATCCTAAACTCTGTATTGCGGGAAACCAATGGAGGCGAAGAGGGTCTACCATTACTCGTGTCATCTTTCAGACTCTTCGCACGATTGAAGTCTATCTCGGAAAGTGACGATAACAATGACGACGCCCAGGATGCTTGGTTAGACCGGAAGGTTGGTCTTTACAATGCCCTGGCCTCCACCATTGACACGTTCGGTAAGCGCTTTATATTTCTCTCATCACTGATCTGTCTAACGAAACATAGATTCCTCAACCACATTCCACCAACCTCGGGATGTTGCTGTTGATTTATTACGACGCCTGATTAACACTATTCCCGTTGACAAGTTGGAGGATGTCAGTGAAACGTTCCACCTTCTGACTGCGCACAGTCGAGCGGTTCAGCGAACTGCTTACACAATCCTCCATCACTATATTCCCCATGCCCAGGAGAAGGTATCTTTTGAGGTCGCCTTATCCAAGACTGCAGTCAGCCTTCCCGATGAGCTCGTGTCTCTATTGCTTGAACCCCCGACAATGCAAATGGTCTCTGCTGGGTACGGAGATGACAAGATGTGGACCAGTATGCGGGCGTACCTTCTTAGCTGGAAGGTGGTATTTGACCATTTCTCAAATGCTGTAAGTTTTGACTTTTCCATGACAAACTGTAAAATAAGCTTGCTAACAGTCGGACTAGTCGCTACCCGTCCAAGAGTACTACACGTCGAGCATTAGAGAGAACAATATCCTCATCCCACTGCTGGAATTCACGTTTGATTTCCTTCAGAAATCACACGGAAAGATGATCGATGCATCCAAACTTGACATTCGATCATTTGACCCGGATGAGTCCGAGAGTGCCGAGAAGGAAACACAATGGCTCCTGGTACATTTGTACTATCTGTGCCTGAGATATTCTGCCAACATGACCAAGAATTGGTGGATTGACACCAAGAAACGCATCAAGGGTCCGGTGGAAGCCTGGACAGACAAATACGTGAGTGATCCTTGGTGGTGACCCCCCTTTGAATGAGCAGCCGTAACTAATACTGTTTCCAGATCTCCCCGCTCGTTGTTGAAGATGCACTCAAAAGTGTGACCGACTGGATTGCTACCCAGGATGCAAACGAAGAGCGCGCACTGGAGGTGAAGATTTCCCCCAAGACAGGCGAGATCATTGCCAGCATTCCAGTCGACGAGGAGTCGCCTCCAGTTGCTATTTCTATCACTCTTCCACCTGCGTACCCGCTTCAACCGGCGTTGGTTGTCGGTCGCAGTCGCGTGCTTGTGGACGAGAAGAAATGGAAGAGCTGGCTGCTGACGATCCAGGGAGTGATCATGTTTGCCAATGGCAACCTGGTTGACGGATTATTGGCCTTCCGACGAAACGTCCAGGGTGCTCTGAAGGGTCAGAGCGAGTGCGCTATCTGTTACTCTGTCATCTCAACAGACATGCAGACACCGAACAAGCGGTGTGCCACTTGCAAGAACACCTTCCACTCGGTCTGTCTGTTCCGCTGGTTCAAGAGCAGCAACCAGAGCACTTGTCCGCTTTGCCGAAACAACTTTGTGTATGTTTAGATACTTTGTTTAAGTTCATTTGTACATAGAAAAGAGACATGGCATGACAAACACAGGGCAGGCCCTCGGATTCGGCCCGATAGCCGTGAAAGAAGCACCAGAATTCTATTTTCAGTATCTCAGATTCCTGCAGGAATAAAGGGACCACCTTTAGCCTGCACACTGGACTCTATAGCTGACACCAATGAAACAAGTACGTTTCGAGCCATTCCCGATTGGGAAATCGAAGTGACTATCTTTGATGTCGATGCTGAGAGCGTCTCTTGATAATCACGATATTACAATTAGATTTCTATATCTATCCATGGCCCTAGGAACGGATATAGCCCTTTTTGCCGAGATGTACGTGAAGAATTATAGCTCGTCCTCAACCAGTTGAATTCCTATTATTGCATACCCCGGAAAGATCTGACGATTTTCTTGCCTATAATGACGCGGAGAAATGGCACAGAATGTCGCATTTCCAACCCCACATCCAATAGCCTAGCCTGGTCTAAGCCTATACACTAGTTGATTCAGCCTAATTGTGTGTCCAGGTGGCTCCTGTTCCGTTTCTTCATGGCTGAAACTGCCGACTTTGCTACGCAGATGAGGTTTCATACTGAAAAAGACCATTAGGCAAAAATCTCCTCTCGGTCCAAAGGAACAACTTTCGTTTCATGCTCACCTATTATACGGCAAAATGCAATGGTCTTCTCCAATTGACAAGGGGATATTCTACATCTACATAAAGCAACCATTATCTTCTCAGTTCGAAGATCAAACCCACTTTCATACCTGAATATATTCAAGGCATAAAGTCGCTTGTAATTTTGATTGATATCCATTGAAGCCATGATTTCAAACATCTTGACGTTCTCCCTCCTTGCCGGCAGCGCCTTCGCTGTCCCGGTTGAGTCTGACATTGAGAAACGTATCGACTGCCCGGGAGTTCATATCTTTGGTGCGCGCGAGACCACCGTATCTCCCGGATATGGCTCATCCAGCACGGTTGTCAATGGCCTCCTCAGTGCCTACTCCGGCTCCACAGCCGAGGCCATCAGCTACCCTGCATGCGGTGGACAAGCGTCCTGCGGCAGCGTGAGCTACTCGAACTCAGTTGCCCAGGGAATCGCAGCTGTTGCCTCGGCTGTGAACTCCTATAACAAACAGTGTCCATCGACCAAGCTTGTTCTGGTCGGATATTCCCAGGTGAGCTATATGTTCTCGGCTATGCAAAACGAAAGACCAATTTCTTACGATGTTTCAGGGTGGTGAAATCATAGACGCAGCCTTGTGCGGCGGCGGCGTCCCAAACCAAGGCTACACCAACACTGCGGTCCAGCTGTCGACATCCGCTGTCAACATGGTCAAGGCAGCCATCTTCATGGGTGATCCACTGTATGTGGCCGGATTGCCGTATAATGTTGGAACTTGTGCTGCTGGAGGTGTATGAACTTCCCTATATTCCCCCCTGAACTTGGGAGCTTTGGACCTAACGCTCGATATATAGTTTGACGCACGTCCTTCTGGATTCTCTTGCCCGTCGGCCAGTAAGGTCCAATCGTACTGCGACGCCCCAGACCCATACTGCTGCAACGGCAGTAACGACGCCACCCACCAGGGCTACGGAGCTGAGTATGGCGCACAGGCTATTGCCTTTGTCAAGAGTAAGTTGGGTTAGGTGCAGATCTGGTAGCAGCTCTACCAAGACATTATTGGTAGGGATACTGTGCTTGGGAGGGATAGATAGGCCTACCGCTATGATAACTTGATAGTATTTACAGTGCATATTTGCAATTGTTTTTGCCGCTGGACATAAATTCACTAGTTTTATAAGCATGAAGAGCTTCCATTGAGGTTGAATCTTACAACTGTTCACCTGGGCAAAGGTTATGGCAAGGTTAGTGTAGTTACCGGGTCGATTAAACAAGGAGTAACGTAGTTGGAATAAATTGATAAGGATATAACTTTGAAACTAGCTTGTAAATATTGATATTAGAGAGACGGAGAATATGACGAGATCCATGCCCACTTGGGCAGATAGCTACCCCACCAAGAGCTCCAAGCTTCCTCCATTCCCCATGGCCACTCACATTCCCAACCTCAACACTCTCCGACGAGGCCGAGGTCGAGGCCGCGGCATAGGTCGCACAGAAGAAACTGGATTCCCTTCTGGAAAAGATCGCATCGTTCAAGGCACAGACAATGACGCAAGCGTGTCCCGCCTCAGTGCCGTCGAGCTAGGATACCTAGAGGATGCGTACGCGGCGGTATTGACACCTCCCGGGTCGGCGACGCGGCGATTGCCAATTATCAACAGAGGTGAGTCCGATTTATCAGACTATGCTATCCCAAATGATAAGAGAGCCTATGGCTGACCGGGACACTCCCCGCGCACCAGGGACCTACGCCCGCACAACAGCCATCGACCAGCTCGTGGCGCGTTTCCTCGGCCCGTCCTCGCCAGAAAATACACACAAGAAACAGATCATATCTCTCGGCGCCGGGTCGGACACGCGCGTCTTCCGGCTTCTCTCGTCGCGCCAAACCCCGGACTTCGTCTACCACGAGCTCGATTTCGCCGCGAACACAGCGGAGAAGATCCGCGCGATTAGATCGGCGCCTATACTACAGCACGCGCTGGGGATTGACTCGTCAGACGTTTCGTTGGAAAAGGGCACTCGAGTTACAGTGTCGGAGGCTGGGGACGCGCTCCATTCGCCCTCGTACCATGTCCACCCGGTTGACCTGCGGTCGCTGTCGACATGCAGTGACCCCGCCGCAGCACTGCCAGGCGTGGAAACGGGATTACCGACTTTGCTCATATCCGAGTGTTGCTTGGTCTATCTGTCGCCGGCCGAGGCGGAGCAGGTGGTTGCGTTCTTTACGCAACGCCTTTTTGGTCATGGGCGTGTAGTACCTAGATCCGGCGACGGCTTGCAGGAGGCGCAGGTGAATGTTGCTCCGCTTGGGCTGGTTCTTTATGAGCCTATTCGGCCGAACGATGCCTTTGGTCGTACGATGGTGTCGAACCTTGCGGCCCGGGGGATTCAGCTCAAGACTCTCTCTAGATATGCGTCGCTTGAGGCGCAGCGAGACCGCTTCCAAGATCAGGGCTTTGGTGATGGCCAGGCTGCGGCTGATATTGAGTTTATTTGGAAGCGGTGGGTTAACGAGGATGAGAAAGAAAGAGTTGCTGGGCTAGAGATGCTCGATGAGATGGAGGAGTGGCAGTTGCTTGCACAGCATTATTGCATTGCGTGGGGATGGAGAGACCGTGATGATATTGCGGCATTTTCTGGGTGGAAGGACCTAGAGGGTCAGCGAGGCGAGTAGCTTCATTTGTGAATATTTGATGTCTGATGATACAGCTCTATAACGGAAGTCCATGATGCATATCTGAAAATCCAAGCCAAAAAAAGAAGTTCTCCTTGCAGAAGGAATTACACCGCTATATTCCACACCTTTATTCCGGTCCGTGCAGGCCTATGAGGCTCATCACCAGCAAGACGATTTGAGTATCTATACAATATAACGGTGTGGTCGTGTCAATGCGACCTGTCATATATTGTCAGATGCACTGAGGCCCCGCAAAATCCAGGTGATAGGCCGAGTGGATATTCACCATGCGAGGAACATCAACGATCCTTGCAGCAAACTCAAAAGATATCCCGTTTACCATGCGTGACGCATTGCCTTTCTCGACTTCCACTCTTAGCACTTGTTGCAGCAGGATGTGAACTAAGCCGATGCTAGGTACCGTTCAGGGCTTCTGCGTTATCTGACAAGGATCTCACCACATATCAAAGTTGAAGAAGTATCAAGAAGAGTCATTTACGTTGTCTTTGTCCTTAACTACGTACGAAATAGCCCTGAAAGACTTGAAATAATCGGATGTAATTAACCCAAGCCATCGAGTATACTGACATTCGACACCTGCATCATGTACTCAATCAGCTCCATGCTTCTTGCATTGATATTCTTACCAATTAGAGGCGCGGGTGATATCGGGCTTCCTCACAATGCGCACTTCACAATTTGTGTATCTCAGGCGCGTCTTGTGCATAGCATCGAATGGAGATCGTGGCCAGAGTGATCTTGTCGATCTCTTGCTATGCCATCAAGAACCCCATCTCTGAGGCCAAGCTTTAACCAAGCCACACATTTGGCAGTCAGAACAACACGTTCTAAGGACTTCGGATCTCTCGGCCATGTGATGCCGTGCCTATCAAAGCCCACTTGATGATCAACAAGTCCAGACCGGGTGCAGGATGGTGGGTTTGATTGGGATTGACGGGTACTAGGCTAAAAGGGCAATCTCTCCCGCTTGGGAATATTGGCCCATTCATGTGCTTCGGTGGAGTTCTCTTCCTTTGGTATGGAATGTCCGATGTACTCCAGGTTCAGCTGGTTTGTTTTGCAATGCAGCATCTATAGATTTATTGCAAGGTTGCAAGTCCAAAGGGTAATTAGATGTTGAGATGTCATGTGATAGACTCCAGGAAGGTTCCCAAACGTTGGGCCGAGCAACGCGTTCCTCTTCCTCCTCCACTCTCCTCCACCCTCTTCATTTGAGGATTTTGATTTTGTCTTTTTCCCGTTGAAAGAGTTCGCGGGATAACTCCACAAAAGCACAGCTCTTAGCTTATTGGCCTTACTGCCCCTGCCAAGCAGGAACCATCGGGGTAATGCCGTTCATCATTGGCTGCAGGCTCTCACTGCCCCTGACACTAAGTGTCTAGCGGTTCCATGTGGCTGCCCACTAGTGGAGTTTTGCTTCAGGGGCACAGCTTTTTGGGGGTCCAAGGCTGCGCCCATAATTCCAGTTTGGGGGAGCAATTATGGAAATTATGGGAATTATGAGAATTATAGGCAATCACGGACGAGCCGCTCATGAAAGTCGGGGCTACTTGCTCGACGCCGGAATTGCGCGCACATCATCCCAGATCCAACGCTCTTTTAGGCTAGCAGACTCGTGGACCTGAGCCGGGACCCTAGAGGCCGTGTCCCTTTTCTTGGTGCTTTTCCCCATCTCTTTCCTTCTCTCGTCTTGACCTTCATTCTCTGCGAGTACTGTGTCTGTCCTTGGCCATCGGCCGTATATCTTTTCTGTCACTCGTTTGACTTAGCCATTCGCTTCATATATTCATTCATTATTGATACTTATCAATCTGCCAAGTCTTTTCCCCCTGACACAATGAAGTTCCAGATTACGTCCTTCCGCGCAGCGGCGCTTGTCGCCCTCATTGCGAGCACTGAAGCCGCCAAACATAGCCATGGTCACAGCCATCACCACGAGACTCGTGATGTGGCTCTGGGAAAGAGGGGTGGAAAGTGCGAGTTCCCCTCTGACGCTGGTCTGGTGGAAATCACCCCGCATGAGCAAAACGCCGGTTGGGCTATGAGCCCTGACGAGCCCTGCGAACCTGGCAACTACTGCCCTTACGCTTGCCCTCCCGGTCAAGTGTCTATGCAGTGGGATCCCAAGGCGACGTCCTACTCTTACCCTATGTCCATGAGGGGTGGTCTGTACTGTGACGACGACGGCAAAATCCACAAACCCTTCCCCGATCGCGACTACTGTGAGTCGGCCAGTGGCCCTATCAAGGCCCACAACAAGGCTGGAAAGTCTGTCTCTTTCTGCCAGACTGTGCTGCCCGGGAACGAGGCCATGCTTATCCCCACCATGGTCGATGAGCTGGCCGATCTGGCCGTGCCCGGAAAGTCCTACTGGTGCTCCACTGCTGCCCATTACTACATTAATGCTCCAGGTGTCACCGCGGAGGAGGGCTGTATTTGGGGTACCTCCGAGAACCCCGTCGGTAACTGGTCTCCGTACACCGCTGGTGCCAACATGGACGACAATGGCGAGACCTTCCTGAAGATCGGCTGGAATCCTATCTACTTGGAACCCACCACTCCCTTCCGCAATGTCAAGCCTGACTTCGGTATCGAGATTGAGTGTGAGGGTGGCGGTTGCAACGGCCTGCCCTGCAAGATCGACCCTGCTGTCAACGACGTCAATGAGATGGTCGGTGAGCCCTTCGTTGGCGCTGGCGGCGCTACCGGCTGCGTTGTGACCGTCCCCAAGGGCTCCACCGCGCACATTGTCGTTTTCGAGAAGGAGGGTAGTGGCAGCACTTCGTCTGAGACCATCGAGGTTTCTACCAGCACTCCTACCTCCACTAGCAGCTCCAGCTCCAGCTCCAGCTCTAGCACCAGCACTAGCACTAGCACTAGCACCTCGACTCCCACTCCCACTCCGACCAGCACTAGCACTACCGAGACCCCCACCTCTACCTCTACTCCCTCGGAGACTTCCACCTCCACCCCGACTCCTACCTCTAGCTCCACCTCTACTGCTAGCTCCACCTCTTCCACGACCTCCACCTTGAGCGTCACTAGCCCCAGCACCCGCCTTCCCAAGTCGAGCCCGACACTAAGCTATACCTACCAGCCGCACATCCTGACTGGTTCTGCTGAAATCCAAGCGGCCTCCACGACGACCGCTGCCGCTGCCGCTGCGTCCACGTCCTCCGCCACGGGCGGTGCTACCGGCGCCACCGTTTCCATGTTCACTCTGGCCTTTGGCGCCATTGCCGCCATGGTCATGAACCTCTAAATCAGCTCCCACTGATTTGGCTATATCGACTGCACAAATTTGCATATATGCACGGGGTGTGTACAGACACCACCTTGGGGCGTCCTTTCCGCATTATATCTGCCCGCGGTAATCAATCTAATTGAAACCCCGCGGGCATCTATTATTGTTCGATTCTTTCACATCTTTTTAATTCTTCTACATAATCCCCCTTTTTATGATTCTTCACATCCCTTGGATGCCCTTATTTGACGACGCTCAACGTTGGACTTTTTTACTGTTTCATGACTTTTATATCCCTTTGCTCCTCGGAATTGATCTTCCTTTTCAGCTTGTTGAATATTCGCTTTTATTGCTTCTGGTACGCAAGGGGTTTTGTTTTTGGTTACATATGACAGCTGGTTGAGGCTGAAACCAACCAGGTCTTTTTTGGTTGGACATTTGAAAAATAGTGTTCTTTGTTTTTATCCGTCAATCCTTACCACTGGGATCTTTTACAATCTCAGCTAGGTCTTCACAGAATATACTGAGCGCTTTCTCACCAGTCGTCCTCGCTTTGATTCCTCGGGTCAAGCACTACAGTTTCCTTCACATACTTAAGTAAATCGAATATAAGCAAAAATTGAAATGATCTATGTTCCGATATATGATACGCCATACACATGCATCATTACTATCAGAGCTCGCATCTAACATACATCAAATATATCTAAGCCGAAGCCAAGCAACCTTGTCCTCAACCCACATGCAGACACCCCGATCCCAAACGCCAAACTCAAGCAATTCAAGCATTCAATTCCCTGATAGGAACAATCATGTCAGGTCTCCTCGCCTCAACAGCCAGCACGTTTAAATTCCGCTGTCTGATCTCGCGCATGTAGTTTCGTTGCTCATAGGACACGTCCTTGAACTTATTTGAGTCGTCAAGGCCGTAGTACATAGTGTATATACTGAACCCGATGAGTCCTCCAACAATGCAGCCGGCGATGATGAGGAAGATATAGAGGGGGTACTTGTCGGGGTCGTTCATGCTGCTGCGCTTGAGCAAGTTGGCAGCGATATTCATTGTGGATGTTTGTGTGGTCGTTGCGTCTATTGTGGATGGGATGGCAGGCATTGTGGTTTGAAGAAACTGTAGAAGATAGATGATCTCGTTAGTTATTGGACATAAGGGCCATAATGTGGAATTGTTTAGGCACGCACTGTAGTCAAAAGGAAGGTGTCAATGTCAGATTCTTCCTTGTTGGTATACAAATATCGATTCGAAGTAGTTTCTGTCAGGGGATTGGTCTATTGAGATTGGAAACAGTAGATTAGACTGAAGTGTGCGAACTCTGGCAGCTATATAAGTGACGATAATCTACACGCTAAAAATCTCCCATCTACGGTCAAGCAATACTGAAACGCGAAGGGATTGCTAAAATCGACCATACAGTTGTGATATTCTTCCCAAATAGGCATGGCTGCCACAGACCCCCACGCCAATGATGTCAGGAACCGAGCAGACCAATCAGCGTGGTTAATGACTAGTGGGTCGACCAATTAGAATTTGCTTTGAATCACGCGGAATGAACTAAATGTTCTAATTATACGGCCCTGGGAATTTTGACCGGAGAGTAAGCATCTCTCTTCTCAAGGACCGCTCTTCGGCCCCCAATTTTCAGGTCTAATCTGCTACAGTGGCTTGTCCTCGCTTTCTTTGATTCGATCTTGCTGTCTGCTGTGTCTGATTGGCTCGACGGTGCTTGCTCCCAATGGCTCGCCGGGCCCGCACTAGATGCAGCAATTCAAGGATCAGGAGTTGCTGCAAGTCTTTTCTCTAGTCCCTACATGTCATGTCTCAGATAGCTCGGTCTCTCCGCTGCTAGTCTTGTTGACTCCTCAGGTGTGACTCAGTATGACCCAAAAAGCCCCGCTGTCGCTGTACGTCTATGGTGTGGTGTGCATACTCCAGCTCAGCCATATCCATCCTTTCTTCTTCTGAAACAGCTTCAAAGGTGTATCTTTGCAATCAGGTTCTAACTAGAGGTGGAATTGAGTGTCGTATCTTTCGTTCTTCTTCCGCCCAGAACTGTCCAGCGTCTCCGATTTAGCTCTTGGTCTCGCAGTCTTGCGGATCTGTTGCTACGAACCGGCAGAATTGGATTCGACGGTCTATTACCAAATGGTACAATATGAATTTTGAAGGGTTGGTTATAAATTATAGGGAATATCCATATCGGAGTCGTATGATATAGATTGAAAGGACGCAGAGAAAGCAAAAATCTGTCCATGCATAGCAAGAAGGCATAGCCACTTATAAGGACCGACTAGCCTGTCAGTGGGGTCTACCTACTTTGTATAGATCAAGCTTCAAAGATTATCTCTACAACATAGTAAACTTTGGGATATTTGATCTCTTTTTTTCTACACACTCTCTCGTATTTCTCTCTACATATCTTCTATTAGAGAAGAAATTAACAGAATGAAGTATGAGACTGAATTTGTGAAGTTGATGGATTAAAAGATATATATGTAGTTCAGAACCGCACTGTTCGTGATGGTCACGAAAAAGCGGCGTCGGGCATGCTCAGTCAGCAGATTTTCGCCCTGGACCTGTCCAATCTGGGACCGCGAGTCTTATACCTTTCCCTGCCACATTCCACATTCCCTATGCCATATCCAAATGGAGATAGTATGCGATCCATGCTGGACATGTCGCAACCGCCGCATTCAATGCGACCAGTCCGGAACACCATGCGCCAAGTGCGAGAGAGCCGGCATGGAATGCTTCGACAAAAGACCGCTGAGGTGGGTCAAGGGCGTGGCGATTCGCGGAAAGATGCAAGGCCATTCGTATGAAGGTCTGGAAGATGGCACTCCTGTGCACACTTCTAGAATTAAGAAATCCGCGATATTGACACCGAAGAAATCGTCTCGTGCGCTGGTCCAAGCTTCTGCTGGCAGTAGAACCCTGCCGGTTACCTTACAAGACCCGTCTATGTCAAACCTGGATCGAACTTCGAAATATTATATAGACTACTGTAAGATTCACATGCACACAGAAAGCCCTGGCACCGGGGTATTAATAGCTGACATCGCATTCAGATAACGAATGCATATGCAAATTGTTCATTGTATACGACAGCGCCAGAAATCCATTCCGGAGTTTGATCTCCTTCGGATTGAAAGATCCGGTCTTACAGAAGGGCATACTTGCTCTCGCCGCGCGGCACCATGCCAATACAGGCCAGTCGTTCCATCAACTTCAAGCCCCGACGTCCGCTGGTCGCATTAATGCCAATCGCGATGCGCTACTTTTCAAACATCAAGCCATGGAAGCTCTCTCCCGAGTACTTAGCGATGGAAGAATAGCGAAAAGTGACACAACCGTCGCTAGTATATTTCTTCTTATTTTCCTCGATCTCCTCGAATCCGGAAGTGAAGGTTGGAATTTCCATCTCGAGGGTGCTAAAAGTTTGATTACATCCCACCGGCCGCTGCTGGAGGCACAAGCCGGAATTAATAATGGACCTGGCCAGACGGTACAGCAGATCTGGGAGTTTATCTCCAGCCAGATTCATTTGTGAGTTATACTAAGCACAATTGATAGTATAAAGCCATGCGAGACACTGACTGATTGCAAAATAGAATTGAAACACTGGGGGCAACATTTTTACGACCGAAATTACTGTCAGAATTCATATTTGACGGTCAAGCAGAGAGGCGACCCCATGAAGAAATTGAACAATCCTTCCTTGGATGCCCGGAGTTCCTGTTGACGGCGATACAATTTCTCTCCAAAGAGAGGGACGCCATCGCAGGACAGATACCGGAGGGTGCCGCTCTTCAAACACATATACAAAATACCACCGCAATGATGGAACTCATTCAAGACTTTGACAGTTACGCCTGGGCTTCGAGCGTCCAACGTTCGGGACAGTCTTCCCCAGACGAAATCAATAATCTCTGCACATTATCGCAGGCGTTCAAAACCGGGGCCTTGCTATATGGGAGACGCATTCTTGATGCGCTCACAAAAACTATCACAATGCAGGATGATTTGGTCTCTGAGCTGTTGGGTCTGATTGATAGTTTGAAAGACAACGAGGCGCTTTTCAAATGTGTTCTGTGGGCTATCTTCGTGGCGGGCTTGGAGTGTCGGTCTCGTGCCCAGAAAGACTTTTTGGTCGAATCTTTAGAGAGGTTCTGGACTGCTACGAGATGTTTGAATGTTATCAATGCAGCGAAGATCCTGAAAGATTATTGGGACCAGGAAGAAAGCTTGGGGACTTCGTCGCAATGGATATTTGATATTGGTCGATTGGGCCGTGACTGTCTTCTCATATAACATACTTAACATTCCAAAAATATACCCAAGTTCTCTCATCAAAGGTTATACATAGAAAAGTCGCTTCCACAAATTAAGCCTTTTTTGGCCCTTTCCTGCTGTCTACATATGTACCCAACAAATTGAGAAGGGGGATAAGATATCTACATAACCAGACGTCTATAAAGACTATCGGAGAAGACTACCTGAGAAGAAAAACAAGAAGACTTCGGCCACTTATGCGACTATTATTGTGTGACCTAGCAAAAAAACATGACTGACTTTGCTATCATTCCAAGAGTGACTTGAATGCCTGGAGCAAATCATCCTTCAGATCCTCCCAGTTCTCTAGTCCAACGCTAACCCTCAACAGCTTCCGGTCAACCCTGGGATCCGACAAAGCCCGCCACTCAATCAAAGACTCAACCCCGCCTAGACTAGTAGCATGCTGGAAGAAGTGAAGCTTAGTTGGCAGAACCTTCGCAAACTCCTCACTGACCAAGACAATAGAGAAGACGGGTCCAAACCCATTCGGCATCTGCTTCTGCAACCACGGCTCGTCCTGCAAGCTAGCATGGTAAATCTTCTTTAAAACTGACTGAACAATCATCTCCTCACTGCCCACAGCAGGGGACGAGGCTTGCATAGCAGCATGAAGCCAGGAAATCAACCTAGCTGAATTCTGGCTAGCCCGCTGAACCCGGACCTCCAGCGTTCGCAGGCTCCGGATCCCGAGCCAGCTCTCCATATTCCCCATCACACTGCCGAGCGCGATCCTATCCTCAAACAACTGCTTCGTCCAATCGGCTCGCTTCGTAGCAAGCACGCCACACAGCATATCGCTATGTCCGCCGAAATACTTCGATCCGGAATGCATGACGATATCCGCGCCCCATAGGAACGGATCCTGTAAACCAGGCGGCGCAAATGTACTATCGACAATGAGGAATGCGCCGCGGGAGTGGGCTTTGCGTGCGTGTTCCTCGATGCTGAACGCCTTTCCCAGCGGGTTGACGGGTGTCTCTAGAAGGATGACATCACCGGCACCTAGGCTTTCTGCGGGACAGTCAAGGGGGAGTTTCTGTAGCCCGGAGAGACGCGATACTACCGAGATGACTTCGTGGCTGCCGTGGTATCCCTCTCCCACGGAGATGCGGCGCGGGTTGAGCAGTGTCAGAGCGGCGTGCAAAGCCGCTAGTCCTGTTGAATAGCTCACTGCGTGACCGCCTATTAGGGATGAGAGCACTGATTCGAAGCGAGTTGCGTTTGGCGCGAACTCGCGGGAATAGACATAGTTCTTGCCATTGAATTCATCCTAGATGGCTCTGTTAGTTGGGAATATGGCTGGCTGTATGTTGGTTTGAGACGTACCACCGGATCTTCGGATGGGACGAGTTGGTCTGGATCATTCGGGTATCTGAAGATTGTAGAGAGATGGATTGGGGGTGCGACATCGGTCACTAGATTTAGGGCATCGTCTGCATGCAATGCTTTGGTAGAAGGGTGGGCATTGTTAAAGGTCATTTTACTTATTTGAATGTTTGTAAATGAGAAGAGAAATTTCGAAATCCGGAGGGGTCTTTATATCTTTGATGCTCCTCTCGCTCCCATCACCGTTGAGACCCACTCCCGTCAACTTCCTAAAACGGAAATCCCCTCAAGTATAGAGTGGCAAAGCATCTAAGAAAATTCACGAAAAAAACATAGATATCTAAAATATATCTAAGCTATGATGTCTTCTATAACATATTATAGCCATAAGAATCATAGAACGCAGAAACAAACATGGAAATATGGCATGTTTCAGGCGATAGCAAAAGACTGCCGTGCAAGGTCAATACGCATAGCATACCATCTATATCTGTCGAGTCTTTAGAACCCAGATTGCTATCTGTTTTCCCCATCTCTCCATCCCATCTCATTCACTTCATCTTCTCATTACCACATCCTTTAGCACCCGAAGCTTCCCCACTATGAAGACCGTGTCCCGGGTAAATCATCAATTAAGTTCCGAGTTCATTCATCCTGATGATATTCAGACTGCTACGCTGCGAGCTTCCAGACCTCGAATGAGTTCAATCTACTGTTAGATGAGATAACAGCCCGCTGCAACAAACAGACAAGGGAGATCAACAAATGGCTTCTCTACACCAAAGATTTCAAACGGACCATTGCCGATACGTTGGAGCAGGAGAGACTCAAGAAACAAGGCGCTGATATCAGAGCTATGCGGTCACTCAGAACCCCCGGAACTCCCCGAACCCCCAGAGCACCGATAACACTGAAAATCACATCAAATACCTAATTAACATATCGTTCCATTGTTTGAGTTTTGTGGTTTCTTCAAGTTTCGAATGTGAGAAAAACAAAGGGCAACCCGATAAGGTGGTGACCCCAAGGTCTCTCGGCCCCATCGGCGTCTCCCCCACATCTTTCCTTTCTCTTCCAACAACTCATCACGCCAAAATGCCTCCCTCGGCTCAAACGGTAAGCCATCACGGTCTATTCTTCTTTTTCCCTTTCATATCTCGCATACACATTCCATGATCGGGTCTCTTCCCCTAAATCTCGCTACCTAGAGCTCCCAAGGCTACCCCGCACTGCAAATATAATTCCTGCCTGCCCTGCAACTCCCATGCGCGCCTGATATACAAACCAAATGACTAACATGGAACCAAAGACTAGACTAGTTTCTACCCTACGCCTGCTTATCCCCCGTCTCCGCCTCCTACAAAAGAAAGACACAGCCTCCTCAGTCGTCCAACGCCGCGAACTCTCCCAGCTCCTCAGCGAAGGCCGCGATGCATCAGCGCGCATCCGAGTCGAAAATGTCATTGCAACAGATACCGCAGTGGAGGTAATGGAGATGGTCGAGCTCTACTGTGAGCTGCTGCTGGCGCGCGCAAACGTGTTGGATCAGATGGCCTTCAGCGACCAAGGGACCCGCGCCAGACTTCGCGCCAAGGAGTTGCTCAAGAAGCGCACCCAAGAACAAGCTCGTGCTGCGGTATCAACCACCGCAGGCGTCAAGGGTGCTGGGGGTGCTGGGGAAAGCACTGGCTCGCGATTCGGGTTCTCTTGGCTGGGAGGTGGAGCGCAAAAGAAGGAGGCTGAGCGGCCTGCGCCCACCACAGCATCTGGCAGTGCAGCGGAGGACTCTGGCGATGGGCTTGCGGATGACGATAACCCCTACATGGATACTGCGCTCGATGAGGCTGCTACTGTGGTCTTCTACGCATGGCATCGCTTCCCGCATGAGGTGCGCGAATTCACTATGCTTCGCACTATGCTGAGTGAGCGATACGGCAAGGAGTTTATGACTTTGGCGCAAGATAATAAGGTCGACTCTGTCAAGGTTCCTGATCGGCTTGTCAAGGGCTTGCGTGTCCGTCCTCCGGGACACGAACTTGTTGAGAGCTACCTGCAAGAGATCGCGAAAGCATACGGCGTTGAATGGCATGGGGCCGAAGAAGAGCTGGGAAGTGCGCCGCAAGAATTTGGGGATAATCTTGATGATCGTGGTGATGGTGGCGGTGACGCAGAGGAACCTCAATTACCGCAAACTCCCGGCAAGCAGCAAGGAGACTCGGCCTCAACGCCGGACCTCTCTGAAGCAAGACGTGCATCGGAGACCAGTGAATTGACCAAAGCCACGCCTCCACGTGGACTCACTGCGGGGCGAAGTCCTGTCAGCGTTGCACCGCCGGCTCCCAGAACGGACAATCCAAACCCCAAAGTCATACTTCCCGGCACGGAGGGGAAAGCTGCTGCTGTTTCAAAGGAGGATGGTGGCTCCAAGAGCAAGAGTAATAACAATGGGATACCCGAGCTGGATGAACTGACGCGAAGATTTGCGGATTTGAAGAGGAAACCATGATTGAGAGGCTCAGTATCCCTAATACCTACCAGAATTCGGCACTCAGCGTCTTAAATTTAGCCATTAGCCAGTTTTCATGTTGGTTTCCTTTCCTATGCCTTGGGCAGGGCTTCACTAGGTTGAATGTCTTATTTCTAGCCCCGCATAATGCATCACATTCCCTCATTTCAAACGCTTCGGGTTAAATTCAGTTGGTTGGCTATCCGTGAAATGCCAGATTTTAAATTAGACCAGGTGGTTACTTCCCCCGAATATGACAGATCATATCCATCGCGGGAACTCCGAAGATGGAGAGTCCGTACTTCCAACGTTGAAGGCAAACGAATCTGAGATGATGTTACATTGGAATTAGCACAGTTCTAGTTTCTCAACAAATTATGCGAAAGAAGATCTAGGTCAACGTAGTAATTAGGGATAATAAAGAGCACTCCGCCTATATAGGACCCAGGTAGCCAATCTATAAAGCCGACGAACTAATAATCCGCCACGTGATAGAAGCAAGGCACACCTTTCTCCAGACCTGTGGGTTTTCAGTTATGTATCACCTAAATTTAATGAAACGGGCTAATTATATTGCTCTAATATCGAATTTTATTCAATATTTAATGCATTAAAGCAACATTTGGATTAAAGCAGTACAGATCGCAAACCCCCGTTGCCCGTTGGAACTACGGGACCCGCAAAACCCAATCGCATCGATTCGATACACCCGCCCCGAAAAACCACGGCCATGACACAGACTTAATATGACCTCCGAATCCCCTGCAAACCGACCGTACTCCCCAGCTAGCGGTCGCTAGACAGTGCGACAACCCTCCCGAACCCCGAAAACGGCCCAAAAGAAAAGGTCCAAATACTATGCCGGTCTATATGCTCCACGGCTTCCGTTGGCCCCGCGCCGGGTTCACGGGGATCCGCGTGTACATCGTACTCCACAATCTCGAAGAAGCAGCAGCGGAGTACATCCAGCAACCGCTGACGACCGAGCTCATTGCAGAATCCTTCCACAAAACACAAGCGGACCTCGTGGACCGGCTACCGGAGCTGTCATTTATCGAGCAGTATGACCCCGCCGACGAGACGAGTGGCACCGTCAGCCAGGACCATGCGTATGTTTCAACGCGGGTTCTGGAGATTCCGGAGGACGGGAGTGGTGGCGGCGGAGCGAATATTGAGGATTGCGTGGAACAGGGCTCTGGGTTGACGGATGGCCAGACGGCGGCGCTGGAGGAATTGCGCGATCGCCTAGCCCCCGGTGAGAAGATCGGCTGGTATCTTGTTTACAATGGGGACCCTGAACGGTGGTATCCTGATTCTGAGGACGAGGAGTATTACGAGTCTGGGGAGGAGTCTGAAAATGAGAGCCAGACTCAGCGCCAGAGTCAGGTTCAGAGCCAGAAGGGGGATAGGAATACAGAGCCTCCTAGTCCCCAGAGCTATACGGTGTGTGGTTCCTTCCTTTTATTTTCTGGTTTATTTGCTTTGTTTCTATTTTGCCGACTTTCTCCTAGTC
The DNA here is from genome assembly GCA_002916455.1 of Penicillium sp. CF05. Classification (NCBI taxonomy): domain Eukaryota; kingdom Fungi; phylum Ascomycota; class Eurotiomycetes; order Eurotiales; family Aspergillaceae; genus Penicillium; species Penicillium sp. CF05. The sequence continues at coordinate 144,431 of PKQL01000003.1, forward strand.
TCACTGCTACATCTACATGGTTGCTAATGGAGTATTTCTAGAGTCGCCTGACGAGGTTTTGGAATCGGATGAGCTCGGGGTGAGAGCTGTGGCTAGGCGCTATGAAACATGGCAAATCAGGCCAATTTATTCACTACGCAGTGTCACTCATTGCCTCGTTACATGTGTTACACCGGGCTGTGATGGGGGGCTTTTAACGAATTATACGCTTTATGTCTGTTGATACTTTAGTTTTGGAAATATTGTTATACTAGTTCAGGTGATGTATTAAATGTCTCATGGGAACCAATTTGCTCGAGTATTTAGTAAAAAAATTAGCTATAACTTTCCAATATGCCCTTCTATTTCATCTGCATTTTCTATAGAATCCGATCTGGGCGGTAAGTTCGGGCAATATGGGGGGGGGGAGCTTCGATAACGGGAGCAGCGGAGACCATCCAAAGCTTGTCGCAACGCTCCTCTCGAGTGGTTTCATAAATGCTGACCAGGTAACATCCTGGCTTTTAATCGCAATGGTCCTCTCATTTATCCTGGTTCAGAATCGCCAGTGAGTGGATGTCCGCCCCGGTCAATCTCGATTTCAACGCTGATGACGGTATAGGGGGAAAACGCGCCTGGCGAAATGGTATTCACCGTACAGTGTGAGTGTCGCCAGAACCTGTTTGTTAATACAGAATTAGAACTTTGAGCTGACACCAGCTTACAGGATGAAGAGAAAGTCAAACTGAAAGGCGAGGTTTGTCCAAATAACCCGCACTTGCTCCGTGCCCCATCCAACTAACCACCGACAACCATCTAGGTTCATCGCCTCGTCGCCCCCCGAGATCAGAAATACCAGTCCAATTTTGTTGAGTTCCGCCGGAGTACCAAGGTCATCTACCGAAGATATGCTGGTTTGTTCTTTTGCGTCTGCGTCGATGCGAATGACAATGAGTTAGCCTATCTCGAGGCTATCCATTTCTTTGTCGAAGTGCTGGACCAATTCTTTGGCAATGTGTGCGAGCTGGATCTGGTCTTCAATTTCTACAAGGTGCGTGCAAGTCGCTAGGCTAGCGATGAATGCGCTATTCGATATGAACCGAGGCTGGCGTGGGATCAGAGTTGCATGGGCCATGATACTGACCACGTGCGCCGGATCTATAGGTCTACGCAATCCTGGACGAAGTCTTTCTCGCAGGCGAGATTCAAGAGACAAGCAAGCAGGTCGTTCTCACGCGATTGGAACACCTGGACAAGTTGGAGTAGAAGAAGCGAACGATACTCGGATTCGGGAACGATATGGGACCGTTGCCGATTACGGACCCGACTGCATTGGACAAATCAAATCAAAACAGTCATTTGCATGGAGTTTCAGGTGTATCGGTGGCTTTCAGACAATATTAGTGCTGTTCATGTTCATATTAGGGGGGGATTATTCTGAGATATCAAATCATCGGTGCAGTTCATGCCGCCAGTTAGGGGTACCTCAATCTGTTTGCTGCCAAGCATTTCCTTCGTATTCTCTTTCCGCCAGCGTCCCCCATTGGAAACTCCTTTGGTCATGGTTCGGGGTATAGTTGTGTTGTCATTGATTGCCGAAATCACTGCCGTCGGTGGATGTCTGGCGGAGACGGAATACGCAATCTTGGTTTAATAGACCAAGGAGCTTTAAGCTTAGATTAGATTGCAATGTTCAGCCCTGTTTCCATCGTATAGAGGGGCTCCCCAATTGGTCATGGCTTGGTGAGGTGATCATATCCATCGATGGCGAGCGTTGGTCTAAGGGTCTTGGCACAGCACATTTAAGGAGCCGTGTCGCTGTTGACCCTTAAAAGGGTCTGCTTTGGTGAGACAGTCTTCTTCTTGTTTTCCTTTGCTTTTGCTACATTCGACTTGCATGTTCCAGGTTATATAACGTGGAATTCCTTGAACATCCATCATAGAATATGATACGTCGGAACATTTTTTGAGTATCCCCGAGCTGTAACCCGATATCGTCCCCTGAGTTGTTCACAGCCTCTCAGAGATCTGCTCAGTTTTGTTGCGCACGTGATGAATCCCTGATTCGACCCCGGGTCTCCGAGTATGCTTTCCTGAAATGGAAAATATCTCAGCAACAACGGGACGATCAGTTCAACCGTGACAATACTGATTAGTGACAGCAGAACTGCGGAAATCCTCAGACATTACCCCGTCCCCTGTCGATGAAAATCGTGCGAAATTTTCATTTCTAATATGCCCAACGCCAACTTCCCCTGATCGCTACCTGGGTGACGACGGCTTTAAGTCCGCGACACATTGGGGCAGATGGTCTTCCCCGTGATAGGCACCGTGGGCGGACGATCCAGGAGAAGGGCCCCATCGTGACCGACTGAAACTGTTACATACTTGCCGCGGTGTTGAGAGGAAATTAGACTAGGCTTGACATGTGGAGCTCGCAACTGCAGTCTCGAACGAGCCAAATTCAATCAATCTGATGGAGCGGGCGTCGGATTCTCGTACCCGGAACGATATTCCCCTGGGCGGAAAAGCAAGACGATCTGCTTGGAACATTGTGGGCCACGCTTGGCAGACACAATTCGAGCTGTTTCACTGTGTGCTGGATAAGAGATGACATGCGGAGTTACTCCATACAGCAACACAACGTTGCAGGCTCATACATAGTAGATGGGTCTACAATGATCCCCTACAATGTCTGTTGTATGTGGTGTACTCAAACCGGCACGGGCCTTCACATTCGGGAATACTCTCCACAAGTTGAAGGTGTACGCGTTCCCATTTAAAGCTCCACCAATGACCGACATTGCATGGATCGACTGCTCAAAGAATATTTCGAATTTCGAAACGTACGTGGATCGGCCTTGGCGCGGCAGACAACCTTGGAATCATTACTCAAAGTACTTGGGGTAATTTTCCTTTTACTCAAATTCCCGACCTTTTACACACGGTACGGTACCATACGAACCATACCATACAGATGATACCATACACAACTCCACAAAACGCTCACCCCTGACAATCCTTGACATCCCTGTGCGTCAGCCTGTGACGTCTCTCTACGCGCCGTGCATTGTACAATATGACGGGTATACATTATACAATGACTTTTTATGGTACGTAGTTGTCTTTTAAAGTGTACAACATACACTGTTTATACACAATCCACTTCAGGAATGAAGGGCCAAAAAAGCCAAGAATACATGATGGAAACATTGCCACTGGGAGACATAGTTCTCTGTGGGAAAAAAAAGTGGCTCGGGCCTCGTCATTGGTACTGACCGGATGCCCACTCGCTTCAATTTGTTATCTCCCTTGGAGATCAGTTCAGTACCAACCTTGGAAGTCTGGACTCGTTTCTAGCTGATCCTTTTTTTTATTTTTGCATTTTGGTATTTATCCATTTACACTTCCCCTTATCTTCATATCGATCTCATAAAAGCCCCCTTCTAGACTTTCTCCATAAGTCTCGTCCTTTCTTTATCCAGCTCTATTACTTCCTTTCGTTTATATTATCTACACCTCTTTGCTCTCTATAAAAGTTTCAACCATATCGAATTACAATTGAGCTTATAAACATCCCACCATGTCTCTCATGCTCTCCGATAATCTGGCTCCCCAGCCCGTGACCGACATCTTCACCGATGACACAAACATTGACCGCCGAAAGTGCCACCGCACAGTGCCTATGAAGGTCCTTGCTCTGGGCGTTGGTCGTACTGGAACTGCTTGTGAGTATGATGTGCTGTGTGCATTGGACTTGGTGTATATACCAGGTCTGATGGGAAGGAGGAACATATAAACTAACTATTAGTTGGTAGCTCTCCGCAAGGCCTTTGAGCGTCTGGGCTATGGCAAGTGCTACCACATGATGTGCGCAAGTGTTGAGAACCCGCCGGATTGCCTGATGTGGCACGATGCCCTGAACGCCAAGTACAACGGAATCGGCGAGTTCGGCCGCAAGGAATGGGACCAGCTTCTCGGTGACTGCCAGGCCGTCTGTGACTGGCCTGCCTGTGCCTTTGCAAAGGAGCTGATCGAGGCCTACCCCAACGCGAAGGTCATTCTGACCACTCGTGATGTTGACCCATGGCACGCGTAAGTCACAGCCACACCTTGTAGATCTGTATTTCTGGTCTAAAGAACACAATATTAACGAACCACCAGTTCCGTCATGAAGACCGTTTACTGGCGCGTCTCAGACCCAGAGCACAAGTTCGTGTCGAACTTCAGCTGGGCCGCTGGCATGTACTACCCCATGCTGAACAAGTTCTTCGAGACATTCTTCCGCGGCGACTTCCCTGGCAAGGGCAAGCAAGTTTACGAGGACCACGTCGCCGAGGTCCGCAGCTTGGTTCCCCCCGAGCGTCTGCTCGAATACAACATCAACGACGGCTGGGGCCCGCTCTGCGAGTTCCTCGAGGAGGAGATCCCTGATACCCCCTTCCCCCGCGGCAACGACATGGCCGACTTCTACAAGCGCTGCAGCACCCGCAACCGTCACCAGATGATGAATGCTGCCCTCCAGGCCGTCACTATTGGTGGTTCGCTGCTTGCCGCTGGCTTCGCTGCCACTCTGGCATTCAAGCGTTTCTCTCCTCGCTAAAATTCTCGCCCATGCACCTTAGACATCTTTTTTCCTTTTCTTCATATTCCCCATATCTCACTTTTTTTGCTGGCTGCTAGCATGCGCAGGCGCATCTAGTATGTTGCCAGACCCGGTGGTCGTTGCTTTTTGCTGTTACCCTTGGAAAAGACCATTGCATCTATCACGTCGATCCTTTGTTTGTCATCTTCAGTTTCTCATAATTGGTTTAATGAGAGGCGCCTTGGAGAACAATCCGATAATATAACAGTATATACTATTTTCCCTTCTATTTCTTCTTCTATTGTTTACCATCATTCCTTATGCAAGTGCGCGAGCACATCAAACCATCCCCAGCTTTCAAATGAGGGATAAAACCACAACGGACCCGCTTGCCCGAGGCTCTGTCATCATCATGCATTGCCAGGTGCCTAGAGGCAAGGGGCGCCCAAAAGCCTTGGCTACGTACAGCCTTACCGCTGACTTTTTCGAAGGATTACGGTCAATGCAAGGCGCATATGGAGTAGTACAATTTCTCAAACAAGCTAACTAAAGGCTGCAAAATGTATACGAATAAACATTTGATGAGGTTTCGCTGCATACTACATACACAAGAACAGGAATTCACTCATATTACCTCATTGTACATGTACATATAGCAGCTGCGGCAAGTAAATAAACACTAAACTGTACTCTTTAGCGACACCTAAATCCGCTGTCCACACCGTCCACACCCGGTCCTAAGCCCTCTCCACTCTCATACTCGTACGAAACCAGGAGGAAACCAAGAGGAAACGTACCAGCCACACTTTATTGGAGAGGTGCCGGTGGATCTTCCTCAGTTAGTGGCTTGGCGGTTGGTGGGGAAAGGGGTCCACATTGATTACGTGGACTTGCGATACAGTAAGTTACTTGTTATTGTTATGTATATTATACCCTTGTAATGAACATCGGTATGTAATAACTGATACTGCTTTTCTCTATTCGTTTAGATCACTTCTTTAATTCTGGGCTCCGGAGCGGATTCTCTTAGCAGGCTTGAATTGAGGATTCGAATCTTTGACGGAAATACGTAATATAGACTTAGGCTTGGAGTTGGCATACGTGGACGGACTAACGGCACCTGCAGTTATGTTCGGTTCATTGTTCGTCGACAGATTATTTTGGGATTGAGTGGTTCGGTGACACTTGAGCTTTGATCTTCGGGGCTATTCGGGTATGAACTGGTGGTTCTGGGGATTGCGCCGCGTTTGCCGCATGAGAGAGGTATCTCAGTTGTGGTCATGGACGATAGGTCCTCTTTTAAGCCTTATGCGCCGGAAGGAGTATAAGATCCCACTTCATCTAATATCTAGTCTATCCGCTATAGCTTCAAGTGTTGAATGGCCTACAGTGACCACGGCACCTACGTAATCACAAACACAAGTCCCATTCGCTCAAAATGCTGCATAGAACACCAAAAACTTAAATGATCAATCGACATGTGTTGGCTACGGCACAGTATCCATATCCTTGTCCGGCATTTACCTCTAAATTATGGATACTAAACGTCCATAATGTTGACCTTGTAGGTTCAAATCTAATGCACGTGTACCAACGAAGCCCGCGTATGCTCTGACGACGCACCATGCGCCGCTATATGTTGTACCTTACCCAATCCCACACTTCCAATCCACTATACACAACGACTAATGCTCCTTCTCAGCCACATGCACGTGGCTTTTAGCTTTTTAGCTTTATCGGTGCGGAAACCTTGGAAGCCCGATCCGTTACGCCTCCCGAGCAAGATAAGTCACCTACGAGGATTTGGGATTCCAATAGCTGCACATCTGATTTTGGCTAGTGCCCGGCAGGTAACTGAGTGTTTATTCATGGTCCCGTATCCGAGTCATGTTACATGAGGTTCATCCCGAACTTGGACATGGATTGAAGACGAGCATACGAAATAGTATCTCGGAGTTATACAACATAGTATTCGGGACTAGTTAGCGCCAGCCACATCATTAGTCTTGCGGTCATGACGTGGCCCCTGAGAAATACCCGTACCGTCACATTATCTGGATTACAGGTATTAGGAAGAAGAAATCAAGGTTTTCCGCAGCAATAATTAGACGATCGAAATCTTTGGAGAAGATCATGTTAATGAGCGGGGGGATGATCATTTTACGATTTTGCGTGAGTAACCAACTGCTGAACACTCACAACTTAAAACTGGGCATCTTGGCACTAGACGGGTTTACGCTTGACTAAACATCTGTTTCGAGCTTTAAATGGTTGTTAGCCAATGGATATAGACGATCGGCATAATTGATGCCCCACTAAATCTGCAAAAAGTATGCATTGACAGGTGGAGAGGGAATTCGTATGTTGGTTCACCTTGTGCCTCTTTGCCATCTTTGGTCTTGACTCTTCTCTTTGGCATTTCTTTTCTGTACTTCCCCTGATTTACTGATTTACTGATTTATTTTCAATATAATCTCTCTTACATACATTCTTTTAGATCTCCTTTCTGTTTGGCGCTACAAATTGTTATTTATCTTGCATCGGGAAGTGGTGTTAAGAATCCATGGGCGCCTCCATATCTTCCTCTTTGAGGACTGGGCCAGCGCTCTTCTTCCTTGGTATTCTCTGTTTATGCGCTATTGATAGTGCGCTTGGAGAGGATACCTCTTTCTACAAATCGGTCAGTGAAATTAATTTGCCCCTATGTGTGCTCTTTGACTAAAATTAATATCGTGAGATAGAGACCCGACATATACCCTCCCGTCTTCAATGTTGAAGAGTCCAATCCAGACAAGCTCAGCCCGGGCTACATCTTCATCACACCATACGAACTCCAGAACCCCGGCCCATACATTTATGACAACACAGGGGTAGGTCTTTATTTTGCGGGGTTGAGATTCGTCTATCATGGGAAGCTAACTCGTTATGCGATCACTAGGAATTAGTATGGAGTGGCTGGGGTATTTCGGGACCGGGCAACGCCCATGGCCTCCACGTGTGTAAGTATAACGGCGCGGATCACCTATGTTTCTTCCAGGGCAACCAGCAAAAAGGATACTGTCGCGGACATGGTATTATCATGGATAAAAACTACCGAGTCGTGCGATCAGTTCAGCCAGGTGGAGGAATGGCCTCGAGCGACATGCACGAATTCCGTCCCATCAACGATGGCATAACCGCTCTCATGACCATCTACCAGCAACGGCAATTCGACATGACACCCTGGAACGTCAAAACTGGCGTAGGGTGGATCATGGAGAGTGTCTTCCAGGAGGTGGAGGTGGAAACCAACAAGGTCCTGTTTGAATGGCGGTCTCTCGATCATGTTGATCCATCGTCCAGCTATACATGGCCGGCTCATACAGATACTTCTGGAACGGGATTGAACGTGCATGAGCCTTGGGATTACTTTCATATCAACTCCATCGACAAAAATGCTGCCGGTGACTATCTGATTTCGTCACGGCATACTTCGGCCGTCTACAAAATCTCCGGTACGGACGGCTCGGTGATGTGGAGGCTTCACGGTGCGCAGCCCTCTTTCCGGAATATCAATTTTAGCTTCTCGCAACAACATGATGCCCGGTGGCTGTATGAGAATGCTACACATACATTTCTCTCACTTTACAACAATGGCTATAACGGTTTCAACAAGACCCATACCTATTCAGCGGGCATGATCATCATGATCGACCACGAGGAAAAAACGGCCATCCAGATCCGCAATTACGTCCCAATTGAATACGACCTAGTGAGCTCCAGCCAGGGAAACCTACAGATGCTCCCTAACAAAAATGCCTTTATCGGATGGGGAAATAACCCGTTCGTATCCGAGCACGACGAGGCGGGTAATCTACTGTTCTGGGGCTCTTTCGCCAAAGACACCGTGATGAACTACCGCGCAATGAAGTTCGAATGGGACGGTGTACCAACAGACACACCTGCCCTATGGACGTACTCCCGAAGCGCGGAATCATTCTCTCCCACCAGCTTCTACGTCAGTTGGAACGGCGCAACCCGCGTCAACAAGTGGCGATTTTGGGGAGCGATGAACATGACCGGGCCTTGGACCTTGCTGGACGAGGTTTCCAAAACCGGCTTTGAGACAGAATACACCAACGCCAGTTTCTTCCTTTGGTCTAAGGTTGAAGCGGTGGACCGCGAAGGCATTGTGCTGGGAGAGTCCGAGACCAAGTATACCTTCGTGCCCTCGTCCGAGCTGGGCGAATTCTGCACCGACTCTACCTGCGATGATGCACAAGGATATGGATATCCCGGCGAAGAGGCAGCCGTCCCTTTCATTCCACCAGTAGGTGTCAGTACCGTGCCGTGGATTGACCCCAGCTACCCGGGCTCCAATATTTGGACGCATCCCTCGAGCTATCCCAGTCCTTCCGGTACTCCGAAGTACTCGGACGGGTGGGACATTGGCCGTGAGTATATCCAGAAGATAATTTCTATTCCATCAAGTAAAAGAAGCAAAGCTGACAATTTCACAGGTCTACTTGCCTGGGGCACCGTGCTCCTCGTGGTGATCCCCCTTTTTGCTGGAGCCTTCCTCGGACATCGATACTATACCAGGCATTCGTTAAATCAATCGGAGGATCACGAGTCCTCTGGGTTGATGAATGGTATGCCTGAGCGGAAACACCCTCCTTTGCAGGCCACCGATCTTGCCTGGTGGAATTGGCGCCGATGGTTCGGAGAGGACGAAGCAACTCCGTATTCCCCGCTCGGTGAGCGGGGCCTATACAGTCACAGGCGCGAACGAGAGAGCAACGAGCAGTGACCCCTCATCTTTACTCTTTTTCTTTCTTCCTTCATCTTTGCATCTATACCACAGGTACTCAGCGCTGTACATACACAACATATAACTCATAACTCATTTTTCTTATCCATATCGCTCTTGAAATTGGGTTGTGACGCGTTTTTGCTCTTCCCAGTCATTATCTATTTTAATTTACAAGAAAAAAACTCCGAGGTAAACCGTAAACTTTATATAACAAATATAGATGTAGGGTTCTGGTTTGTATCGTATATAAGCATTGGCAGTAACAACTTGAAAGATAATATCAACAAAAACTAGCGAACAAAGCATCACACGACGGGAATTTCAAGACTAAAAAGCAGTAGCAGGAAGGACAATGATAGCAACAACAACAAAAAACAAGAACAACAACAACAACAAAATAACAATAAAGTTTCAAAATGAGATAAATCTCTTCGGGTGGTTACCTCTTGCGTTGACTGCTGCCACTGATGCTCGCAAATTTGTCCAAATTGAGACGGCCAACCGGTTGTCGTATTTTTTCCTTTCCAAAAGTCGCATCGGCAGGTCCTTGTCCTCTGGGGTCGACAGTGGTTTTCGGAATCCAAGACCCGCCATCTCGCTGGATTCGATTGCCAATATCCGCAGAACCCCGTCCAACATTTTGGCTCCAATAGTCTTTGGTACCCCGAGGTGCCAATTTTTCTCGCTCAAGAGCATCAAGTGCACCTAAAGTCCAATCCTGACAGTTTGCACCGGCACTAGGAAGGTTGGATATGTCTTTTCCGTACGCATCCAAGACTTGCGCCGCAGTCTCCTTGCGCCTATTCGAGAGGTGCTTGATTTCACTTCGACCGTAGCTGGTGTTTGATTCAATCGGACGTTTCGGTGCTGGATCTTCATAGTAGAAGTCTTCCTTCTTGCGAACATGGTAGAGATCACCCTCCACCTCGCCTCGCTTGTGGAGCATAGCCCCCCAGTGGGCCGGGGGGTCACCCTGGGTGGCATCTCCCCGCCCGTACATATTGACGCTTAGCGCATAGTCCTTTTCGCTAGAACTATTGGAGCGGGAGCTGTGCGCCGAGGAAGAAGGAGAACCACGTGGCATTGTGCTAACAAAGGTAAACTCGTTGAGGAATGTGAGGGGAATATGTATATACTTAATGATTTGCAACCAATAATAAGACGAGAGAAGACAATAATTGAGATTGATATAGATATACTACGGGGCATTGTGCACTATTTATCGTATTCTGAGAAGAGAATATGGAGCGACGTGGTGTCCATGAAAAAAAGCCACTGGTCGAAGCGCTCGCCAGGCAAGCGCTGAAGCTTCCAAGAAACACCAGAATAGAAACAAGATGTTTCATACAACCCTCAATCTTGGATATCGAGTGGCTCTTAGGGAATCATGGCACTCAGGCCGACAAGAGCATGATACATCCATAGCGCCTAAAGGATCTACCACGCGAAGGTAGTTAGACAACTTCGATTTATTGATAGCCTCACGGGGTACCTCGGCGCGTGTTGAGGTGCTAGTTGGGTACCTAGTGGATCACTCATAGTAAAAAGAAATCTATATATAATTCTTGGAGATGCCCTTGTACATCTGGGCGGGTAGGTGGTGGATGTGATAGTAGACCAATCACATCCATCCATCAATATTAAAGTGACTAAGCCCACTAGAGCCTCCAGGGCTCCGCCCGGGTCAACCTTGGAAGGCCCACACGGCTCAAAACATCGCTACCTACGACATACAACATAGGTAGGCAAGCGGGCTCGAGATAAAGTCTTGCTGCCGATGCCCTCTCCCACAAGCAATAAGTAGTAATTACTCGGTTCAATTCTCTACACGGTATTCAAGCCTTTTATAAACCTACAATCCAAATTTTGATACCAGTTTAACTGAAAGCCTTTCGTCCTTCTCAGCACGTCTTGTTGGCAATGTCTGTTTCCTTGGAGAAATCAAGTTCTTCGGCTAGTCATTTTCGGGACACTCTTCCTTCTATTTTGAAAAAATCCCGCAACACTGAGATTTGGGGTGTTGATTTGAAGCACGCGGAGTGGCAAATACTGGAGGTGATCTTGGAGAAGGTATTCAGACTATTGGCACCACTGACATTCGTCACTAACTTAACAATAGTTTCTCAGATGCCATTCCGCAATCCCAGCACTTCAAGTGTCCAGGGCAAGCGCCTCACTCGAGAAAACTTTAGACCGGAGACCCTTCTTTGACCCGAGGGCTTTCCTTGCTGAAGCAGAGTCCATCCTTCCAGACTTGGACTTGTGTCATATCACATTGAGTGAGGGTCAATATGTGCTGTGGGTCAGCATTGACGAGATGAAGATTAAGGGGTACTCACCATTATATCAAAGCTTGACGACATCTAAAGGGTTGGTGAAGTTAGGTCTTGCTGTAATGGAAAAGCTCTCCATGCTTCTGATACAAGCAGCCGCTAGTTCTGACCTACATGATTACTCGGCTTCCTGTGTCGTTGAATTCAAGATGCGCGATATTCAACATACCAAGGAAGGACAGCAGTCCTCCCAGGGAAAGATTCGCAATGCCCTCGAGGAATTGGTGATATCCATTCGGCATCACTATCCTAACATTCTGGGAAAAGCATACATCATCAATCCTCGGGAAGAATACCTCGCATCTCTTGATATCGATGAAGCTCTCTTGAGAGACACGGTATTGTTGAAGAACCCAGAGGACCTTGGTCGATATCTTGGCTCACAGATTCCACCTCGATATGGGGGTACTGTGGAATCATTTGCGGGATGTGATTTGCTCCATAGTAGCTGCCCTGCGAGGGATCGAAAGGAGAACACCAGTCTCCAGACTCCAGAGACCAGCGCAGCAGCAAGTGCTGATATAGGGAAGACCTGGGTGGAAAAGGAAACCACAGCTTCCACTACGAATATCGGTTGCACCGGTCGTGAAGGCCTGGAAGAAGACCTGGAAGAAGACCTGGAAACAGATGAGCAAAAAACACGCTTGATTTACTCAGAAACCATTGGACCTCCATCTATCATACTCGACCCTGGTGACTTGCAGACAGCAGACGACCTTTGTCCCGACAAAATGGGCGCGCGCCTTGTTTTCGCAGATTCGGAGACGGTTGTGAAATTCGGACATGGTGTTCGTTTGGCCGAAGCTGAAGCTTTACATTTGGCATCTACCCGTACGACCATAGCAACGCCAAAGCTGCTCAGTGCATATATCCTTGACGGCGTTGGATACATTGTAATGTCATATGAAGCGGGCGAGCCACTCGAGCAATACTGGGACCGTGTTTCGCAGGCTGAGCAAAATCGCATACTGGAGAAATTACGGGACTACGTGAACCAGATGCGGGAGATTCCAGGGGATTTCATCGGTGGACTTGACGGATCACCCTGTCGAGACGGCATCTTCGAGGCCGGTTACGGCGACTACACTAGCTACAGCTACGGACCATACCCATCCGAGGAAAGCTTTGATGAAGGAATCGTTCAAGCTTTGCGAGATCGACTGCCCTTGGACTTGCTCGAACGTGAACATGACATCGAGTCGAACTTTTTCAACAGCGAGTACATGCTGTACCAGACGGTCCGAGGTCTCAAAAATCACAAGATCTTGTTTACGCACGGGGATTTACATCCAGGGAATATCATTGTTCGGACTGATGGCACTGTTGTTCTAGTGGACTGGGGCTCAGCTGGATTTTGGCCGGAGTATTGGGAGTTCTACCGTGCTTTGCATAATCCACCCTGGAGGGCCTCATGGGATCGCATGGTGGAGAAATTTGTTCCGCCTTTTTATGTTGAGTATAGCGTGATTAAAAGGGTGTTCGGGACTGTATGGAACTAATAAAGGGGATTGTCCACCGTCTCCGATAATATTCCGCGCAAAAAACAATGTTTATTTCAAAAAAAAGAAGAAAATTAGATTGACACCCATGGAGGTACTAAGCCAACCTCGGAACACCGGCGGCAATAGCTAGCGCCGAGAATATAAGCGTTTCAGTCAGATTCCATGTCACTGCATGTGTGGTATTTATGTTATCTACGCCCTCACATCCCCACACCGCTCTCGGGCAATTATAAGCCGCATAACCGCCGACAACTGGATAACTACATTCCACATAGTATAGTGCCTTACTCTACCAGCGCCAGCCATGGAATCTTCCACTCATGGCCTTTCAATAAATATTTACGGCCGCGGCGACGCCAAACTAGGCGACGGCCCCTCCCACATGGGAGTCTCCATCTACAAGCACGGCTCCTCAACCTGCGAAATGCACCATATCCGCAACCCTACAGACGAAGATTTCGTCTACGATCCACGGACACAGCCGCTCGAAGACCCGGTTCTTAAAGGTCGCTGCGAGCTCTCTTCTCTTTCTTCTGAGCAGGCACAACAAGCTGCTAGCCTGATCTCTGCGTTTGGGAACGACGAATCCAACATCCCCGAGTTCGGGGTCGGAAATTGCCAAGATTGGGTTGCTGGTGCTGTTGGAATGCTTGAGAATGCTGGTATCGTCTCTCCTGGAGAACGGGAATTCTGGAAGAGTATGATCAACAAAAGTTCAGAGGAAATGAAAAACGAGTGTCTTCAGGGAATGAAGAAATGGATAGATGGCCCGGAGTCGACGTATGAAGGGGAGCCCGATGCAAAGTTTGCGGATAGAGAACGGGGTACAGTGAAGCCTGTTGGGAAGTTGGCTCAGAATGAACTGTTCCGGGCTCGAATGCAGTCGCTTCTGGGCCCTAAGGCGGGCGGAGAGACTGAACATGATGAGAAGCCTGTGGAACGGCCGTTCTATGTGTCGAGTCCTTTCTTTAGTAAGATGAATGATGGATGAGAGGAGCTATTGAATGCATTGTTAAAGCACTGCATTGCTATCACTTCGAACAATATACGGGGCTATAGAAGCTAAACCGGTGGTGGGATGGAGTCACTGAGCGGCGTGGCATCATGACGCCGAGCCCGTCTCTCCGGCGAGAGCGGTACTGCTGAACCTGTCACCGGCAGAGCTGGACTGTGTACGTGCCTGGATGGAGGAAGCCAGGCTGTTGCAGGACCATACCTTCACCTTGGCCATGCTCATGGAGCCCACGTGGGAACTGACGCGTGAAGACACGGCCTCCGTCAAAACGGCAACTCGCTCGCCCGCGAAAGTTACTGGGTGGAAGACAGCCATTTTTGGCACCCAAAGCAGTCATTTTCGGCGTCGATTTCAAAGGTCCTCTGGAGTAAGGTGGAACTGTTCGATACTTCCGTGCTGGGCATTCATACTTCGAATTAACTTCCTTCTGGAGTTTGTTAAATTTGGCGTTCCATAGTTTTAGTACATATATGACAGTTTGTAAGATGTCTATCTCTATGTCGATCAAAGTATGCAAAAACCTACGATGTACTGTGTCCACTTCGGAAGTTTTATAGCCGTGATCATGCAACATGTTACATATCAACCCCTAGTTTCGCCTTGTAGGGTCGAGTATGCCAGCCTTGCAATAAGCTGTGGCAGGACTGGAGGAGGTATACGTTTGCATTGTACGTGAGATGTATCAGAGTGGCTTTTTCCAATGACGTGGAATGTGGCTGAAACGCATGAACTGTCGGCGCTAGCTTTTGAATTGGCTTTAGAACCTCCGGGGCTTGAATTGATTAGTAATTTATTATTACTTGAAATAAATAACTCTGAAATGAAATAAAAACTTTGCGTCACATTTAATGTGGTAAAGCTTAAAATGGAAGGATCCACTTGCACAATTACGAAAGATTAATACATCCATACATTTCCTTCATAAGGTACGTACGTATCAGTATGTACGAAGGTAAAAGACTGTAAAGTACTGTAAAGCTAGAATAACATCCCCACCACTGTTCGTACCTGCCAAGATTTCCGTTTAAAACGCACCGGCCAGTTATGACCCAAGGGAGGAAGGCTCGGCAGGGAGATGTGGAGCCGTCGTCGCAAGCCGGTGTCGTTGTCGATCTATGTATCAGAGAGAGTGCTATCTATCGTATGGAACCTTCACTTATATTAAGGGTTTTGATATAACAAAACGAAGACTTGGTCAATATATTGTCATGATCAAAATATAAAAATAGAAATGTTTCGAAGGTTGCGTACGGAGTACAAAGTAGTTAATCTGTGGCATTCCCCGGGCCTGGTGGGCCTCAAATGAAAGTACCGAGAAAGGACGTCATCGGCAAAGTCCCCTGGAGACGGTACAACAACATGGGGAAAATTTGAAGAGAAGTAAAATAAAAAATACAACTCTTTTCTCTCTTCCAAGATTCTTTCCATTCTCTCACAGAGCCAATCATAATTAAGTCGCATCAAGCTTCGAAACCACCCAACGGAAAATTACGTGAAACCAAAGGGGCCACACTACTTTTGATCCTTACGGCACCTTGGTTTACACTAGTACATTCCTCAATGCCTGCCAGGTCCGGAAATCATAAAACAAATAATGCCCGCCACGGACGTACGACATCCTGGTCGAGCGGCTTCCATCTCACCCAAGGCACCGGCGAATCCTCTGATAACACAGGCCGCCGCCGACGCGAGTCTAATACCTCCCTCGCCAGCGTTGAAGAACGCTCCTCCCACTCGCTCGACCCGCCCGACTCGCCCGACTCGCCCACCATCGATGATAACATGTTAAGGAACACCTCGATGGATTTGGGTGGTGATCGCAAGACACAGCATGTGCGCGCCCGCTCTATTAGCCATGGCCAGCCACAGACACTGGCTCCGCAGGAGAATGAGCTCCCGACTGCGCGGGCGCCAACGCGCCCCGCGCTCGTAACGTGGATGTCGCTGCCGCGGAAAGGTCAATTGGCGCTGCTAGGCCTCTGCCGTGTCTTTGACTTCTTGCAGATCGCTTCGCTACAAGCCTACATGTTCTACCAGCTCAAATCCTTCGATCCGAACCTCTCCGACTCGGATGTTGCGACCCAGGCGGGAATTCTCCAGGGTGCATTTACCGCTGCTCAGTTCGCGACGGCGATCCCCTGGGGTCGTGTTGCCGATGCTCAGTGGGGTGGTCGCAAGTTCGTTCTACTTGTTGGTCTGTTTGGCACTGCGGTGTCTTGTTTGGGTGTTGCCTATTCAACGTCGTTCGCGCAGGCCGTGTTCTGGCGGTCGTTTGGTGGCGCCATCAACGGCACCGTTGGTATTATTCGAACTATGATTGCGGAGAATGTCAAGGAGAAGAAATATCACTCGCGCGGTTTCTTGATTTTGCCTATTGGTTTCAACATAGCGTCGTTGTTTGGTCCTGGTGAGTAGCTCATTCTGTCAATGCTGTTCGCGACTATGCGACAAACCGCTAACCAGTTTCGCAGTGATGGGTGGCATGTTGGCTGATCCCGTTAAGAGCTATCCCCGTCTCTTTGGTCCCAATTCCTCCTTTGGGGGCGCGAATGGAGTGCAGTGGCTCGAGACTTACCCTTATGCACTTCCAATGATCGCGAACTTCTGTTTCCTCTCTTCAACCGCGGCTTTGGTTGCGTATGGATTAGAAGAGACCTTGGCATCTTGCAAGGGCAAGCCTGGCCTGGGTGCATTTGCTAAAAAGATCTTTGCCCGCGGCGTGAAGACAGTGGTTCCCTCTTCATCATCCTTGTACACAAGGCTTCCGCTCCGCGATTACGACGAGGATGGGCCTTTGCTGGACCAAGACCGCTCGGAAAGTTATGAGCTCGAAGAAAAGGCCCACAAGCCTATGCGCCTACAACGTGTCTTGCCTTTCCGAAAAATCTGGACCAAGAATGTGCTGTGCACACTTGGCGCACAGGCTTTCTTCGACTTCCAAATGGGTGCCTTCAACAACCTCTGGCTACTCTTCCTGTCTACTCCCCGATATGATGCCAATGACCCCGCGAGCCCCGCCCAGAGCTTGCCATTCGCCTTCACCGGCGGACTCGGCATGCTGCCGCAGAGCGTTGGTTTCGCGACCGCCATTTTGGGTGTGATTGGCATGGTCCTCCAGTTCACCATCTACCCTACCATCAACGGCCGTCTGGGCACAGCCAAAAGCTACCAGTATTTCCTCTCCCTCTTCCCGATCGCATATTTCATTGCCCCCTATATTTCGCTGGCTCCATCTACAATTCCTCCTCCTGGCCAAGCCAACGGCCCCTGGGTCTGGTTCTGGATCATCATCGTCCTCTTCTTCCAGGTTACCGCTCGAACCTTCACTCTTCCCACCTCCATCATCCTGCTTAATAACTGCTCGCCGCACCCATCGGTCCTCGGCACAATCCACGGAATTGGCCAGTCCGTGTCATCAGCCTTCCGTACGATTGGACCTATCTTTTCAGGTGCCTGGTACGGATATGGCCTGGATATTGGCATGGTCGGCTTCGCCTGGTGGTTGATTGCCTTGGTATCCGTGTTTGGTTGCCTTGCAGCTATCTTCGTATATGAAGGTTCTGGGCATGAGATTCTTCTTCCTGGCGAGGAAGAAGAGTGATACGATACGAGAGTGACTTTTTTCTCGAGAGTTGAATTGTACATTGCTTCAACATTTTTGCATATCATAAGGTGTCGGTTGGGTGGTTTTTGGTTCTGATACGCTTTGATCTCGCTATCCTACTGGTGCAGGTCACCTCAATGTCTCCGACTGATATCTTCCTCATTTGTATTCATTGCTGTACTGGTGGGCAGTGGTGTTTTTGCATATTGAACCTTTTGGTTTCATGTCTGCATATTTGCTTTTTCCTCTTTTCGGCTTTTTGGATACCATTTGCTTTGCGACTTTCGTTATATTGCGCATTTTCATTTTGTCTTCCCATGTATGTATTGCTAGAATAGAAAAATCCAGACTCTGCTCTGGTCAGTTGATCCTCGCAGGATCAAATTGAATGACAGCCAATATATCACATACGATCTTTGCAAACTTGATCATTCCAACAACTTCAGTGTATCTGTAGCAAGTAACTCCGTTTGAAAAGACTTATCATGTATTTTAATCTTGAAATCATTTCTCTTCAACTCAATCCTCACAAACTAGCCCCATACCCCTTGGCATAGCTCGCATCAAAAGTCTCCTTATTGACCGCATACTCGCGAATATAGTCCCTCTCAAGTTCGTGCGTCCTCCGACCAAGAAGAACAAGACTGTGCAATGGCGCACCCATCTCAACAGTGGACAACTCCTTAAGCGTACCAGAAACAAGCTTCTGATTAGCAGCGCCAACACGCGCGGCACCAACAGCCAAACTATCCGGCCCATAGACACCTTCCTGTCGCTCCTCCTCAGTCTCCAGCATCTGTGCTGCGCACTGCGCAACGGTCATGTAGCGCGGCGGCTCGAAAATGCGGCGTCCGCGTGCCATGTTCTCTAGCGACTGCTCCTTGACCTTAATATCGAGCAGGACTAGTGTGTGTAGACCGGTCTGAACGTTCTCGCGCACACGGTCGTAGTACGACGACGGCTTCCAGGTCTCAGTGAAGAAAACCATGCTGACTGTTTGTCCGAAGTTGTAGAGCTGGAGTCCCGTGCAGCCGATTCCGGACATGATGGAGGCGTTCGGGACGACCTTGGTTTCGATGCCAAGTTCGCGCGCGCGGAGGACGAGGTCGGTATGCGTTGTTGCGCTGTTGGTGATATGGTTTAGCTATGGATCTTGTAGGGAAGCGATAAGAACCGTACCCGAATGGATCTCCCACTACTAGGAAAACAATATCGACTTTGTCGCCGTCGGCTAGGATGTCATCGCTGCCGGTCTCGACTAGTTCACGGTCTGCCTCAATGACGGGGCGGCCATAGAACGCTTCCTACTGGTATTACGTTCAGTCAGTCCATCTGCGCAAAGGATATGCAATGTTTCATTGGGATATAGAATTGATAATAAAGACTTCGAACTCAACTCACCAATTTTTCCTTATCGACAAGAAGAATACTCGTGTATGCCTCTAGATAGACTCTCTCGGCCCGCTTGACGATCTCCAGACCGCGGACGGTGATATCCGTCTCGTCGGCGAGACCGAGTCCAACTAGATGGAGCATATTGGCTGTAGGATCTCAGGCTATGCAATTGAACAATGCAATGGATCTCACTGTATAACAAACAGTAAAAAAAAAGAACAGCCTGCCCCGCGATACCGGCAGAATACTCCGCCACCGCCGGATCAAAGAATATCCTGCTATCGGTTATCGCCCCCAGATCGGCCTGTGCTTCTCCCCAGAGCTTCATCCTCCTTGCGCCCATCTTCTCCCACTCTGCATTGAATCGATCCAATACCGCTGGTTCCTATTGTTTGAATACTAGTGTGCGCCTCATCTTGATCATCAAAGACATTTCCCCCGGTAGGGTTACCGTCTCTCATCATGAGCTCCGATCGGAATCCGAAGTATCGGCAGGAGATACAACAGGTGAGTCCCTCCCCGATCTCTGGTTCATTTTGTGTTTTCGTCCCTTGATCTCTCTGGCTCTCGAATATCTCAATTTGATCGTCTGATGAGGCTTCGAAAGGCCTCTGACCATATTGTGACTGTCGGCTGGCTTTGCGACACGACATTGCATGGCGCAAACACATTGTCTTTGGGGACAGGACCACAGCCACCTCAATTCCCCGAGCCCAATAGGACGAAGTCATCCTGCAAAGTTCGATGCCTTTGCGGGTTGCAAATATGATGTCCACGGACGGTCCGGCTGTGCTTGTCCGCCTGGGCTTGCGACATATTACTCGCCTTGCGAATATGCTCATTTGCTGAAACGACGCCATCTCGTTCCTGTCATCTCCGACGATTCCTAGAGAAGGTCGATATTGGGTCTAAAACCTGTGTTCATGTCGTGTAATGGGTCCAGCATGACCTTTTAGTCTTGCATTGCTGGGTTGTTGGGATGCGCATCTTGACGTCGAGCAACAAAACTGCAATCTCTCCAAATGCCTAGATCTTTTCTGCAACTGGCGCTGCCGATATTGGAACTTTGGCGTGGGATCAATGAGGGATACTGGGCTGAAGACCAAGGACGATTTCAAAGTTCCTGGGGTTAGGAGCAATTGGCAAGATGGTCGTGCCTTCTCTTCTATATTCTGAGATTCGCAGTGGTCACGAGTGAGCTCCTTATCGATATCGACTTCATGACGGCTACCACTCAGCCTATCGGTTTGCCGAGGCGCCTGCGTATTTCACTTATTCTTCACCCGACCTTCACCTGTCACCTGTCGCTCTTCATCTTTTCTATTCACCAGAAACCCTCTGTGCCTTTGACTTCTCTCATTTACTGCTTTCTTCCCCTTTCAGTGGTCTTGCCTTCTGAATACTTTTGTCAAGCCCATCTACAAAAGCGTCTCACGCACCCTTTGGCATTTCGTTCACCCACTCTATCGAACACTTTCACTGCGTCCTCATTCGCCAAACATGGACGCCGGATCGATCATTGAGCTCTGGGCGCAGCGTAGCGAAGAGCTTGCGCGAAACAAAGAACTGATACAAAGCTATTATGATGATTATGATGAGACCATGAGTGATCCTGATCGGACCCTAACTGATCCTGATATGGCCTCTCCTGTCAATGCTCCTTGGGAAGATTCAGACTCGGGCGTGGATTTTCCTGACGATATTTCCATGCGTTCTGTTGAAGATGTCACTGATGCGCATGAAGATCATCTGTCGGCCGATGATGAGTCAGACTTATTTTCTATGGGGGAGTACTTCTACGAGTATTACACCGAGATCCATGGTCCTGAAGGTCCTGAAGGATTGCCTGGCCTTCGGGTTCACTTGCTTTCCAGCCACATCTTCAAGTCGTTCACTTTTGGGACCAGCCCCGAAACAATTAGCGAGAGCCAGGAAGATCATGGGACGGGGAAGGAAAACATATTTGAAGGCTCATCTACTAACGACAATATTAAGATGATGTTTGTCTCCGGAGAAACAGCGGAGCCGTCTCCTGAGACTACCACCTTGATTGAAGACATCACCCGCCAACAAGTGGTCGAAATTGTGAGTACTAGGACTACTACTTGAAGGACCCCTGTCACTAACGATCAACTAGCTTACCCGCAGCACTGCATTGGCAACCCGCCGCGGAGTTCGCTCGATCTCTACTGACGACCTCATTTTCCTGATTCGCCACGATAAGGCCAAGGTCTCCCGTCTGCGAACATTCCTGTCCTGGAAGGACGTCCGTAAGAATGTCAAGGATTCGGACGACAAGGGTGGTGGTGACGCCGCCGACTTTGCTGCCGCCGACGACGCGGCTGGTGTTGTTGCAGGGCCCCAAGACGTGGCCCCCAAGCCCAAGAATAAGCGCGCCAAGGTCGGACTTGCGTGGGATGTCAACAGCTTCTTCTCAGTTCAGGTCCCCGAACGTGAGGATGAAGAAGATGAAGAGGAGGAGGAGCAGAACTATGCGACGCTCCAGCGTCTTGCTGCCGCCGATGAACGCACCCGCCACATGACAAAGGAGGAGTATGTATTCTGGTCCGAGTGTCGCCAGGCTTCCTTTACCTACCGCAAGAGCAAGCGTTTCCGCGAGTGGGCAGGCTTCGGCGTCGTGACGGAATCCAAGCCGAACGATGACATCGTCGACATCCTCGGATTCCTCACCTTCGAGATCGTCCAGACCCTGACCGAGGAGGCACTCAAGGTCAAGGAGCGCGAAGACAACGAGAAGCACCGTCGCGGTGGTGCTGAAGCTGGTGAGAACCTCAAGAAGCGGAAGCGCGAGACCGGCCTGTTCGACCCGCCCGAAGAGGGGCGCACTCCCATCGAGCCGCGGCACGTTCGCGAGGCCTTCCGCAAGCTGCAGGCTACTCCCCAGAGGTCCATCGCTATGCTGCTGCACGGTGGCCGTGTTCCTTTCCACCACGGTCTTGCTTTGGTGAGTCTACATCGCCCTATTCTGTATGTTCTTATGCTAACAAAGCCATCAGATTTAAATATTCGCTCACTTCGGCGTCAATTTGGAGTTGACGCCCCTTCATGAATTACGCACATGGTAGCGGGAGTTTGGGGACGATACCCAGTTTTATCTTGTTTGAATTGTGATGGCGACGGAGTTAAGCTCCCTTGGGTCTTCGTTCTGAATTCTTTCTGAATTCACTTTTTGTTTAGTCTAGTGTCTGAATATATTCAGTTTATGTTGTACCTTTCTTGTAAATCCATGTGCACTGTATCTTTGGTCTAGCTGCTTTGGCCGATCAATTCCACATAAATTGGCATGTTATCGCAAAGCAATACGTGGGGAAATTAATGGGTTTAATGCATAATATGACAAAATAGAAGAAATTTCGGTACTATCAAAATATCCGATGACATCCTACTTATTGAATAGCCACAAATACCGGAGCTTGTTTGCGATGGCAAACTTGACAGCTACAGAGACCTCTTTGGCATATGTAGGCCTAGCAATCACAGCCTGGGAAGAAATTAGTTGGCGTGACTTCGATAATAGGCAATGTATCCAAATCTTGCTTTATATGCCAAAGTAGTGCGATACATGACGGTTCAGTTTTGGAATGCACAACTTTGAACGGATCTCGGAAAGTGCCGGGTGCACAGCATGTCAACTATCAGCTTGACATAGTGGTTTTTCTTGGAAGAACATTTAAATAATTGATCTAGTTAATATGTGTTATCATTATCACGAGCAGAAACAAATACTGGCTGGCATTTTCTGGAAGGGCACCTTATAGGTGAAGGGTATATGGTGTGACTCTGTGAAGACAGCAATGGCATTAATCCACATGTGATTGCGAGGAGCTTTGGAAAATTGACATGGACAATGTGATGATGTCTCTACAAGGCCTAGAGACGATATAGGTTGGGTACAATGGCCCAATTCGAAGCCAACACTATGAAGCAAAAGCCCATTTKTTTGGGGGGGGGGGGGCATATTTAGAATTCAAATTCTTTCATTTTCATTTCCATTAAGGCATTATGTCCCCCTCAAAAAGAAAAGAGGACATGCTCTATCTTCGGAGTAAAATACACTTATTCCCGGTGCGTCTGGCGCCCTGCAGAGACTAGTTAGCATATTTGTTTCAAAAGATCAAAGGGAAAACGAAGAAAACATACACTCAGCCAATTCCTGCATGCTCAACTCTCGAATGCCATTGACATGAGGCACGTTGCCTTGGACAGCACCCTTAATACTTTCAACGGCACGCCCAAGAATGCCCTTGTGTGGAACAACATGTGTGGCTAACTTGGCCTGGAGCTTAATAACGCCAATCCGGGGATCTGAGGGTCCACCATCATGGACACCATCTCCCATATCGCCAATCCATGCCTTGAGTGTGGGCGAGTAGTACTTCTTCACGGTGGCGGGATCACCAACCACTGATGCAGTGCCTGAGATGGAGGCCCAGGCTCCGCTGACAGGGTCGAGGAAGGACATATTTGTTTCTTGTGGATGCACGGTGAGATCCATTGTTTTGCCGGAGAAGAGGTTTGTGTGGAAAATGAGGTCGATGCCACCGTTTTCCTATTTTGGGTAATAGATTAGCATGTTTTTTTGAGTTTAGTTGTAGGTCAAGTCATACCGTCGCGGCTAGTGCCATGCATCGTGAGGCCAGATAGTCGCCCTCTGATTGCTTGGTTGTCAACATGCCAAATTTAACTTGGGAGATAAATTCAACCAGGTCTTCGATCTTCTCAGGGAGAGGAGGGTCTTCGAAGTTCTGGGTCTTGTAGGGGTCCACGGGGTGATTGCCCGTCTTGGTGTTGATATTGGCATCTGTGGTAGACATTTTGTTTAATATTCAAACGATGAAAGAATATAGCAAAGTCGAGAGTCTGAGAAACATAAGAGGGCGAAGCTATATATACATGTAGGAAGTATACACGGTCGTCAATGTGACGTCACCGATAAGATCCTGATTAGGGTTGGGATTCTCAAGGTCAAATTCAAGTTCACTGCATCACTGCATCACTGCATCTGGAAAGCTTGCAATCTGTGAAGATCATGACTCCACAGCTCTGAATCTGTGGGGATATGTCTCGACATGATCCATTTCGATTCTCTGCATCGAATATTCTGCGGACCTCCATTACATCATGCTTATGCAAAATGCTCTTGGAAACACCGTTGTGCACAGTGTAACATGAGCGACTTTTTGTGAGCTTGATTTCTAGATCGTGTGCCGAGTCATTTCTCATGGCAAAGAGGTCATGGCCGATGCATTGGGACATGCCAGTTCGACTTCGTGGTTGATGGTCGGCATTGTTAATTGACATCTGAGCTCCGCTCTCAATGAGCAGTCATGCAGTTTCCTCTCAATCTACTATCGAGGTACCAAGTTCTGACGAGTTGATTCAGCAAGGTCTTGGAGCCACATGTAAACCAGCAGGAAACAATGTCTCACCTCTGGGCCAAATGCCACAGCAAATTAAACAGAACAGCCATAATGCCAATTACAAATGCTATGCAACAGATTTCAGTTGATGCTTCTATCCGGACGAGACCAAGATACAGCTAAAGTGGGGACGAACCTTCATGTCCCCAGCTCTCTACCACCCTGACAGCCCTCCTTTTCCCCAGTGCTTTCATTTTGAACCAAGCCGGCACCAAATCCGAGCGGCAAGTCTGGCCATTAACAAGCAGACAGCCATTTCTGACCGGGCGACACTCAAGATGCCACCGACGGCGCTCCATAATGCCCCGCACACGTCCATTGCAAAAGGACTCGTCAGTGCTGAATGAGCACTTCTCCATGGGGCATTCAAGCTTACGCTCAAGCCGCTCGAGGAGCCAGTCAACTTTCAGTCGCACTCCTGTGTTGACTATTGAGTAGAAGTGGCGGCTGCTGTGTTTTAGAGCTAGAGCGTCTGGGTAGGAAAGGTAGGTGCTTATTTGGAGGTGGAGTTCGGAGGGGAGGATCATAAGATTGGCGCTGATGGGCTGAGAGCTTGAGGGGTGTTGGGATGGCTCCATGTTTTTGAACCTGATTTCTGAGGCTGTTGATTGTAACTCAATTGTGTACATTCGATGTGAGGGATATTGTTCATCTTATACGAGCCTGTCTTATACGAACGGGACCAAAAACTGCTGCCTGAAATTACAGCCACCAACACTCAGCTCGTATTTATCCAGATCATCAAATGCTCGATTAGTCCAAATAGCTACCTGTTTCAAGCCTCCTAGGAGCTACGTATACATGTAGTTAAAGGTGATGTGGCCATAAAATCATCCTACTTATTACGGTGCGTAATAAGTACCAAGCCCTAGATATTAATAAGATCTCTCACCTACAATATAGTTTGAGCATAATAAACCACTTTGGAAACTTGGATTAACCTTTGGAAAGACAACATTTGAAGATGTACTCCGTATTTGGCTACTGTATTCCAACTATAGGTCCACGGGTGGTGGAAATCAGGATCGCTGACATAATCTTCAATATCGGCCTCAAACCGACCTCAACCTTTTGGAAGCTCCAACTTTTAAAGATCGCCACTCACCAACCTCCCACTACATCTCCCCAAAACAATTATCCACCTCAGTTACAAACATGTCAGGTCCAAACGCCTACGGCACCCCGGTGTCGGACACGGCCTTCCGCAAAACCTGGGACCGTGAAGAATACGCCAAAAAGGCAGCGGACGATGAAGCAAAGCGCAAGGCCGAAGGCAAAGCCCGCTACGAAGCGAAGCTACTGGGCAAGAAATACCACGCACCAGTCGACTACAGCATGCTCGAGGATACCACAGCCCGAAACCAACGCCTGGACGTCGCGTCCATGGTGGGAAAGACGATGATTGTGCCCGCAGGCGCGGGGATGGGCAAGCGCGGCCTCAGCGCCGGATTTTACTGCAAGGACTGTGATCTTACCTTCAAGGATAACTTGCAGCTTGTGGAGCACTTGAACAGCAAACAGCATTTGATTGCGACGGGGCAAAGTGGCGAGGTGAAGAGGGCGACTGTTGAGGACGTGCGCTTGCGGTTGAGAATGCTTGCGCATCGGAAGCGTCAGAGGGATGAGGAAGAGCGCAAGGCTTGGCAGCTTGATCTAGGGCAGCGCCTTAAGGAGCGGGAGGAGATCGATGCTAAGGAGAGGGAGGAGAAACGGCGCAAACGCAATGAGAAGCGGAAGAAGGATAAGGTTAAGCGGGAGGACGATAGCTGGGAGGGTCGGTTGGGAATTATTTCTTGAGTGTTGTTCTCGGGGTGCGCGTTTTGTTCTTGATACCCATGGTGTTCTGGCATATTTCCCAAGCTTTGTTCTTTTACTGATCATGTTCCTTCATGTGCAATAATTGCACTTCCAAAATTCAAATTGCAAGCTAAAAATCTAACAAGGGTTCTCCAACACCTAGCATAACGCCTAACATGCAAACCATATCATCCGAAAACATAGTATGACTGTTAATTCAGTCGATGCACTCGATAGCCTCGAGTCGCTGCATTGCTCGGCCACCTTCTTTCTCAAATTGGCCGACAAGTCGTTCACATTCTCTCTTCAGTCGTTCTTCGCCATTCTTTGCGTTCCACACGATCCATTCTTGTACCGTCATCTTCTTCTCCGGGCTAGTCAAGCCGGCTTTCACGCCTTTGAAAAGTCCAGATAGATCTGCGTTTCCCTTGTCGCTGGCCTCCCCAAAGAGCACTTCATCAATATCCACCGGTGTCCATGGATGGCCAGAAGGTCCGAATCCGCCATTGGCATTGTGCTTGGATGGCGATGGGGTACTAGCTGCCAGAGGGGCCCGGAACTCGGGTTGCTTGGGTGTTGAATGAATAGGTGGGCGGGATGCTGAGGGCCGTGATGATGGAGGCCTGTTTTCCGCATCTGATGATTGAGGTGATAGCGAGGGAGTGTTTTGGTGAGCTGGCGGAAGTGGTGAAACTGCCCGGTTAGAGCGTTTTGAATCCCGCCGAGACTCATGCACTTCGTGAGGGGAGGTCTGGCTTTGGACTAGGGTCTCTGCAAGATGCTGTTCGTGGGGAATATCGCTGTATCGTTTGGCGGTCTTCGGCGGTAGACTGGGCTTCTTTCCAAGGGATTGTGGCTCGGGAGACATTTCTTGTGGGAGGGGGGAAGGCTCTTGGGGAGGGTTGACCATCTCAAGCTGGTCAGGCAAATCATCCGTAGTCTCAAATTCATCATCATGCTCCTGAACTGACGGCTCGGCACGATGTTCTTCGACTGGTGGTTCATGGACAAGAGCCTGCTCCTCCTTTTTCTCGGATTTCTTGGATTTCTTCTCTTTAGTTGATGTGGCATCCTTCTTCCTGGAAACCTTCTTCGATTCAGCCTTGGCCATTGGCCTTTCGGACTCCGGTGCATCCTCCGGCTCCTTGCTGACAATCTCAACGGAGATGAAAGAGTCATGACGCTCGGGATCATCGGGAGCGCTGAGTTCTAAAGATTCTCGAGGCTCTAACGACTGTGCTTTTATCGTCTCTTCGGTCTTAGTCTTCTTTGTCCCCTTTTTCTTGGATCCTTTTGCCGGCTTGGTCTTTTGGGCTGGCGGTTCAGGTGCCTCCGGTTCGTCATCAACCGGTTCCACATGAGGATCGGAACGGGATTCATGATCACTGACATCCTCTACTTGATTAGTTATGGTAGGCTCAGGAATTTTAGCCACAGCCTTGGACCTTTTGCTCGATTTTGTCTTCTTCGATGCCCGCGGCTCTGCTGGCTCAGCCTCGATCTCTGGCTCGGGTTCGACAGGTTCGGGGATATCTGCTTCGAGACCTGCTTCAATTTCCGCCTCGATCTCTGAGTCACGAGGGGCTCGCGCTTTTGACGTGGCTTTTGACGCAACAGGCACGTCAGAGACCTTGCGGGCCTTCGACGCTCTCTTTTTCGTGGGCTTGCGACCTCTACTGGTTTCTTCTTCCGAAACAGCGCCGTCCACTGGCCCTGCGTCCGCCATTGCAGAGTCACTGTCTTCGTAATTGTAGTTGCGAGCAATGCTGCTGCTCCGTGTTTTTGTAGCGCGTCTCTTCGCTGGGGGCTCTGCTGGCGGCTGCGATGGCTCTCTATCCTCCATGGCGACTGGTTTGGGTTCATCCTTGATATCCTCACTGGCCCTCTTCTTTCCTCTGCCTGCACGTTTGGGTTTGGTAGGCTCTGGTTGGGCGACTTCTTCAATGTCGGCCTCAACTTGGCTTTCCACCTCCACAGATTCTTCCTTCTTAGTCTTGGCCCCCCTTGATTTGCTCTTGGATCCCTTCTTTGTGGATTTGGATTTTGTGGCGGCTTGGGACATTATGCTCTGGTCCATCGAGTCATCCATTTCCATATCGGGCGCTTCCGTTGTAACTGGTTCAACAGATTGGGATGAAAGCCGGGAGGACGCCTTGGAAACCCGAGGTTTCTTGGCACGAGTGGATTTGCTCTTCTTCCCTGGAGGCTGGGCGAAGACAAAGAACGAACAATCTGAGGAGCGGCGATAGTGTTCGTCACTGGGTTAAGTTAGCAACTGTCCAAGTGGGAAAGAGCCATGAATACCCACAATGGGTCGTCCTTGGGCTCCCAGCCATCCAAAGACAACTTGCAATACACACAACTGGCTAAATCATTGCTCTCATCTGTAGGGCAGAAATACCATCCGGCTTCAACCATCTATCGTCGTTGTAAGCCAAAAGAATATAAATACCGTGAAGTCACGCGTTACCTTGTCCGACTGGCATATCCAGCCCTTTTTCCCATCATGAGGCCATGCCGTACCAAATGTTGCCAGTCTCGCTTGTGTGATCCGGTCGCCCGTAGGGTCTTCAATGGAGGCGGGGTTGGAGCTGCTCTGTTGGAGGTCCATCATGATGGCCCATCCGCAGTCAGGTGCATGCTTGAGATGCTCTGTAACGGGGTTGTCGTCCTCTTCCCAGCCATCCAACGCCCGGTGGCACTCGAAACATGTTGTGTTATCGGGATTTGTCTCGTATGGTTTGTAGTAGAATCCGGCGTGTGCCAACTAGAATCCCACCAAGTCAATTACCTTGCGAGATGGGCGCGTGTAATCTCTCCGAGGAATCACATACCTCAGCTGGTGAAGGTCGCTGGTGCGGCCATGTAATCGCTTTGGGTGTTTTTGTGCCGGAAGATCTGCGCTTCTCCGGCTTCAGCACTATATCGAAGCTGGCTAGGCGGGCGGCAAAGGTATCCATTTCAGAGCCCATGGCGAGGTATCAGGGAAATTGAAGTTAACTTATACTAATTCCCGACATGTAAAGAGACCTTTCGTGGAGGAAGTAGGTGAATATTGACAGAGCCGTTGTTGTTGACCCTCCGCGTCTGTTTACTTTTGGTTGTTATGCGCCCTTTCACACGCGTCCACGTGACCCTTACTCAGCACCCGAATTAGAACCGGACGGGGAGTACGTCAGAGCCGGAAATGTTGACGGAGCGCCCGAATTCACTTCACTTCAATTCACTCATTTGCTTTCTATGCGGGCCCTTTGACTTGATTCCATTACTGCGCTACGCGCCCCGATTCCTTTTATCCGAACTCTAATCATGCCGGGAGTAACAGTATGTCAAATCCCCCACTGTACCCGATGATCTCGCTACAACTTATCTGCTAGATGGTTGCTTCTCGAGGAGCTAACCCCAGCTCTCTCTGGCGCTCTCGCACCCTTATCTCGTCCCCACGTGTTGTTCCTTTTTCTGCTCGTTTTTCGTCATTCAATTGTCGTTCGATTACTTCCTACAATGGCCGACCCTCCGCAATCAACAGCGCTTCAACATCGCATCTGCTATGCAAGTTGACCACCAACAAATCATCCTCCTCCTCATTCTCGACGTCTTCATCTTCGCTTTTACCCGAAAACTGGGACGAGAATCCGGACTTGTCAATTACCAATTTCTCGGAACTTCCCTCTAAGGATTTTGGAGTCAACCAGCATATGATCATAAACCAGGATTTCAAGGAGGCATTGCGAATGATCCTTTGGCAGTTCAAAGCACCAATTCGATACGCATTTGCCTACGGATCGGGTGTATTTCCACAGAATGGAAGCGGAGCTCCGTCCAGCTCGCTGCACCCGTCGGCACCCACAGCCATCCAAAATATGCAAAAGGGCTCCGGGAAGATGATTGATTTCATTTTCGGAGTCTCATACTCCCAGCATTGGCATGACATCAATCTACACCAACATCGTGATCATTATTCTGGATTGGGCTCGCTGGGGTCGTACACGGTCTCCCAAGTACAGGACCGCTTCGGCGCGGGGGTCTACTTCCATCCTTATATCACCGTGAACGGGACAATGATCAAATATGGTGTAGTAAACCTGGATACGTTATGTCGGGACCTCACTCAGTGGGACACGATGTATCTTGCTGGTCGTTTGCAAAAGCCCGTCAAGATCTTGCGGGACCACCCGAAGGTGCGATTGGCTAACCAAATGAACTTGTTGTCTGCTTTGCGAGTCGCACTGCTGTTACTGCCAGAGAAATTCAGTGAGTTCGAGTTATATAGCACAATCGCAGGTATGAGCTATATGGGAGATCTACGCATGGCCCTCCCAGCCGAAGACCCCGGCAAGGTACGAAATATTGTTTCCGGACAAATGGCGCACTTCCGCCGACTCTACGCACCACTCATTGAAAATCTGCCCAATGTCACTTTCCAGGACCCCCGCTGCAGCAACGAGGATTGGATCGATGATCCGGACGCCATCTTAGCCATGGCGCAAGATATGGATCCAGTGATGCGCGGCAACATGGTTCGTCGTTTGCCTGAATCCTTCCGGCAAAAGTTGTACTTCCAATACCAATCTCGCTTTGGAATCCCGGGCGCCGATTTCAATAAGATGATGCAGGAGAGCAAAGATTCGGACGAGGTTCTTCGCCGGCCTGAAGGCGGTTCGTTTGAGCGACGGATTGCTGGAGATGATTACCTTCAGGAGGAGGTCTCCAAGTCCATTGAGAAGACAATCCGCTGGCCAAGTACTGTCCAGACGATTAAGGCACCGCTCACAGCAGGCCTCGGTAAAAGTTGGACTTACCTTATGGAGAAACGTCAGAAGCACAAGAAGTCTCAGATGGCAGCCGCTTCAGCACTGGAAACACCCCCCGGAGCGAAGAAGCCCACCCAAGCACCGAAGTCGTCGGAGCCGAAGGAGACAAAGAAAGAATAGGCGACTCAAGTGTAATTGACGAATAGCCCTGAGTTGCAGGCATGTGGCATATGGAGGCGTTGTGGATTTTTGTGACCCGTGTATCAAAATCATCAACGATGTAACTTGTATCTGTGCATCGGCAGGAAATGTTTATCACGCCCAATATATACATAGGACTAAATAGAGCCTTTCATTTGTGGAATACACCAAGCAGATTCGATTTCAATTTTTCTTATTTCTTTTTCTTTTTCTTTTTCTTTTCTAGTACGCCACTATGAACCCCCGTGTGTCTGGCCCCTCAAGCAGGAGCTGTTTAAACCCTTCGTGCTAGAAAAAGACCAAAGCTTTCTTTTTGTTAGACCAGGGACCAATGTAGTGATATCTAGAATCTATTTGTTCGTAATATCGAGAAGTGGGTTGTAAAGGAGTCCAAGGAAGGGCACATATTATATATACTGAGTGTACCCAGGTATCGTTGAATGAGACAGAGACCCTGGCTTGATATCTCCTTGAGGTTGAAAAGAATTCTACCTGGGGCTACCAAGCAGACGTGCAGAATGCAGGGCGGAATATATGGCCGCCTAGAATATAACCTTTTCAAATGCTTCCTGTAGTCCTCTACTCCCTAACCACGCCTCCAGCGCTTGCATATCACCGCGATTAGCCCGCTGGCCACCTCGCTCTCCTAGCGAGTCCGTAATTTCCTCCATCCCAGAAAACACCCTCTGAACACCCTCTGTCTCTCGAAACCTCTCGCTGACTTTCTTCTGATGACTAGGGATATCACCCCAGGAATGCGTCTTGATGAAACTCATATACGAATCGATATCAGGCGAAGCCCCCTCAAGACACAATACGCCCGGCTTGCCCGCAAGCACAAAGCCCGTCAAAGCATACCCCGGTGCGAGGTTGACCATATCATCTCTCTTTTTGCGGGTTGACAGGGACGGGAAATAGAACCAGACCCGGACAGTTGGCCCTCTGTCTATGTCTTCTGGAGCCACAGTCTGAGACTGCTTGTTTTCAAGAAAGCGGCTGGCTTCTGCTTGGATGTATTCGAATGCCTCTAAAGCATCGTCTCCTTGCGGTATTGAGGCGGTCAGTCCAGCAACTTCGGCTCTGGACATCCATTCTGGTTGTCGAAGGGAATATCCCAATGACGGTGATTGCTCAAGTGTCTCTGGATTATCACATTGCAGTGGCACAGAAATATTGACTAGTATTGTTCTGTCTCCATCTGCAATTGGTAGACAGACGGCGAGAGAGATACTTGAAGGAATTTTAGGAGGTGTAGAGGTAGGATTTTCGCACCAGTCGC
The DNA here is from genome assembly GCA_002916455.1 of Penicillium sp. CF05. Taxonomy (NCBI): domain Eukaryota; kingdom Fungi; phylum Ascomycota; class Eurotiomycetes; order Eurotiales; family Aspergillaceae; genus Penicillium; species Penicillium sp. CF05. Next base: position 177,108 of record PKQL01000003.1, read on the forward strand.
GGAGTCTCTCGACGCACTGTGTTGTGGATTCGGGGATTTCCAGCTCGCCTGGAGACGGGAACATCGCCATCAGGAGGTCAATCGTGGACAATTGGGCCTCCATGATATCCACCGGTAAGACGGATGGTTCTTTATAGGCCATATTTCGCTACAGACGTAGGAGTCTCCAATATCAAAGAGCTTGCATAAAACTAAGTGTTGAGTGATTTGAGATGTTCAAATCGGAAATGTGTGGGATAAGCAATTGCGGCTCTGGTTTGTAGGCGTCGAAATAAATGTGCTAGCAGAGCACAGTGATCGAGAGAATTGGACGCCTGATTTCTTGGGCACACTTTTTGTTTGACCTCACTGAGTGAGGTCTCGAAATTACCTATCTTGGATGCACTCAGAGCCGACCTCGGCCCCGGAGCCGGAAACTCTTATGTAATCACTTATTGGATTGCCCAGGTGGAGGGCTGTATACTCCCGAGGCGAAGTCGACCATTGGACATTTGAAAAGAACAGTGGGGTGTCTTTACTTTAAATACGTATTCCCTTTATTGTTGCACTAGTTAAAAGGGCAAGAAGAAATATCCGCAAACACGCAGAAAATAGGCAGTGGAAAAGGTGTATAAGCGTAACAGCATACATCACCTTGGAATAACATTCACTGGAGCAGGTAAAGTGGGTATCAAATATACTCATCACAAAAGGAATAAGGCGAGTATGTCGCTTGTTGTTTGAAGTGAAATGCTCGTCACAGTGGAGACATGTGACAGTCAGTTGTGGCGCGTAGGCTTGAGCCAGTCAAAGGTTGGCTCGGTGTGGACGTCATCATCCGCGTTGTAGAAATCGTCCTCCTGTAGATGGTCCTCTGGCTCACCAGGGCATCCATAGTAATAGTCGTCCGCGTCAGCCGGCGCCATATCGGAGTAGAACGCTCCCAGGTGGTACAACTCGATTTCGAGATTGTCAGCAACCTGGGCCTGGTAAACTCTCCACGGCTTCTGTTCCAACAATCGTTGCCTCCGAATGGCTTTGTCCAAGTCCACAAAGGCCGTCCGTTTTTCGTATAAGAATATGTGTTCCAAGTTCCAAACTGCCATACCCATATCGAAAATGGCTGCACCCAAGTTCAGCGTCCGTAACTGCCTTTGCTATAGTCGCAGCCAGCTGCATAAGCAAAGATTGGTTGTTTGTGTTGGTATTAGGAGCAGGGAGATCTGGCGACGGGGGGGTATATCCAAGCGGGAGGCGGGCAATACGGAATGGCTGGCTATCACCTCCCTCTTTATGGCTACTCGTAGCCTTTCGTTCCCCTTCTCGTACCGCCGTCTGGCTTGACGAACCATTTCCCCTGTCCGCACACTGGACGAATTGCACCAACTGAGTATTTGGGCGTTTCGTGCGGGCGTTCTGTTGGTCGTGTTGGTTCTCGGGTGGGGAATTCCTTCCACTTGCCCAATGTGGGTACAGGGTACCACTTGGGTGTGAATCCGTCAGCGTGGACCTTCGAAGGTTTTATCCATGAGATCCGTATCTTGCGCGCCAGCTGGGTAGACCATTTTCCTCTTGGTGTTGGTGCGTCACTCCCAGTCGTTGATCATTGGGATTCACATCCACCCCATTGCGATGTCTACGGGTTTGGCCGAAGCCCGCAGGAATATCTCTGGTGATGGGATTTTGCTGTATTGTATCTTAAGTAATGGGAATTTCCAATAAGAGAAGGATCTTACCTTGTCTGAGTTCCCAGATTCCAAGTGTATGAATTTGAGAGTAAGAATGTGTTGAGTGATCAGTCCGGTTTTGAAAAGCAACCTTGGAAGGTCACGAGGAAGGTGCTCCCTGGGGAAGCACTCACCTGTGTAAGATAGGCACGGTGGATGTTCTTTTGGTTTATACGATACCTGAGATGCACTGGGGAGATGGAGAAGGAAGAATCTGTTGTTATTCAAACTAGCAAAAGAGGCCTTTTTATTAGAGATATGAAACAAGAATAGACGGCCACTTATGCAGCCGTGGTCTTCTTGGTGGTCACTCTCAGGTAGTATTTTTATACGTCTTTTTTGTCGTCTATTTAGTCGTCTTTTTAGTCGTCTTTTTATGTAGATACCTTCTTCCCCTTCTCGGTTGTCAGACAGCAGAAAGTGGCCCAAAAAAGGGTTAATTCGTGAAAGCGACTCCTCTATAGCCTTTGAAACTCTTATCTAACAAAACACAATTTTCGGAATGGAACCGATGCTGTAAATCAACCATGACCTATCAAGGTCTCTAAAAAAAAGGATTCACAAGATCTTGATTAAAGACAGGTGAGAAAAGAAAAAAAAACATGGAAGTAAGCGTACTCGAGTGAAAACTCCGAAGAACACGAACCAAAATAAGAAAATATTAGCAGGCCCACTATCCCTTCGTGCCTTTCTTACTCCTCGGCACACGGAAAATCTTGTAGAAGACAATGGCACCGATGGTGTTGGCAACAATGTAAACCCACAGGAGACCAAAATCCCGCCATCGGTTGCCAAATTGGATGCTGAGACTTTCCAAATACTCTGTGGTGTTCCCCATAGTGCAGAAATTGCAATTGCCCTGAGCACCGGGGTTCAGCAAATATCCTGAGTTCGCGGACATATAATTCTGCATATACTCCCCACAGGTCATTCCAGCTGGGGCCGCAAATGACAGAACTTCGTTGTCGGCACAATGCATAGGGGCCTCGCCGACTGCTCCAGACAAGAAGGACGACACCATATAAGTCAAGGGGTTGACCCGGTACATGAATATCCAGAAGCGTGACAGAGAAGCAGGACCGGCGAGAATACCGCAGAAGACGTACATCATGATAAACATGATATTGGACAAGCTTGATGCAATTTCTGGACTATTCATGCCTGCAATTAACATGTGTGCGAATGAACTGGCGAAGAGGAAGGCCGCCCAAATCACCAGAATTGTCTGGATACCCCGAGAATGGACCGCGTCTGTATACTCTGCATTGCGGTAAAAGCCGACGGGGTAGTACCAGACGAGGAAGCAAAAGATTGCCATGATCTTATAGAAGTTACCGCATTAGTGAGATAGATAACTTGACTAGGACAAGGGCAAGACTTACCGTATTGCAAATAAACTCGATGGCGATATTGGATAAAATGAAGGCTTGCCACATATAAGTCTTCGACTGCCGTTCTCGGGACTCATAGAGCGTGCGCTGTGTGACGAACGACGGGATGATTTGGATGACAAGTTGGACAATCACAAATAGAAAGACAAAGACACCAAACAACTGGTTCTGTAGACCCTGCTTGGTATTTTCCGCCTTGAACAGAGAGAACCCGATAAAGAGAGCCTGGTAAAATATAATTAGACTTCATCAACTGTGGGCAGGCGAACAAAGACTTACACATCCAATGGTCAACAAGGCTTTGGAATAAACGTAGGAAGGGGTTCGCCAGTACTGCTGGAATACACGACGTCCGACATGGGTGAGCTGCTCACAAAAGGGCGCTGCAAATTCCGCATAGCTAGATTCATCATCTGAACCCGGTACTGGCGGCAGGTTGTTGGCCAATTCCCGCAGTTTAGCAAGTTCACTTTGTACTGCTAGGTATTCAGGACTATTTCTCCACACGGCAGGCCAATCAATAGCTGTCTGTGCTCCGGGTGCAGCTCCGATGACTTCAAGCATGTGCTCTGCTGGGTTGTGGCCTGGAGGACAAATAGAGCCGCCATTTCGGGCAAAATAATCCATAAGAGTCTTTGCTCCTTGACCGACCTCTCCGAAATAGACTGTTTTGCCCCCCTTGGCGAGTAGAAGGAGTCTGTCAAAGCGCTGGAACAGCATGGCAGAGGGTTGGTGAATTGTGCAAAGGATCGCCTGTCCGTTCTTTGTCAGAGTTTCCATAAGGTTGCAAATCGACCAAGAGGTTTGGCTGTCTAAACCAGAGGTAGGCTCATCGAGAAAAAGTAGCAGCTTGGGACGCGCAGCTAGTTCGACACCGATTGTGAGGCGTTTTCGTTGTTCGACGTTGAGACCCTCGCCTGGAATTCCGACTATAGCTTCGGCGTATTCCCTCATGTTCAAAAGATCGATGACTGTCTCCACGTAGTCCAACTTTTCGGCGCGGCTGAACTGAGGCGGCTGTCTCAACAAGGCACTGAATTCCAGCGCTTCCCGTACGGTCGTCGTGTGAAGATGCAAATCCTGCTGTTGGACATATCCGGTTTTGCGTTGGAAAGTCCCATCCCGGGGTCTACCATCGACAAGCATATCTCCTCCGACAACCCCGACAGTCGTGCGACTCGCCAATACGTCCAGTAAGGTGGTCTTACCCGCGCCTGAGACACCCTGTAATACCATTGTTAGTCTGCAATTCATCCTATGCATGTGGGTTAGGTTAGGTTACCATGAGTGCTGTCAATGTCCCTGGCCGGATCCATCCATCAACATGATCCAGAATGCGCCTCTCCTCGCCTTTGATCTCAACACTGTAGGTGACATTTTCCCAGTGGAAAATGGAAGTTTGCTTCTCAACCCCGGCAACGGTTCCAGTCGCATCCTTGGCGGGCTTCTCATTCTGTACCACGGCGGTTGAATTTTGCTCCTCATCACTCTGGCATCGCTTCGATCGAGCTTGCTGAGCTTTACCACGGCGGAATACGAGAACCTCGCCCTTGGAGCGTTGAGAAGATACCAACTCGGTCGTAACCAAGTGGCAGACTGCGAGGAAAATAGAGATGGCGATGATAATCCCGAGATTCCGCCAGCGATGGCTGTTCTCATATCCAAACGAAGCGCGGACAAAATCTGTACCTTGAACGACATCTGAGCCCGGAACCGCTCCTATTGTCGAACAAACCCTTTGTTCACTCGATACATTCTCGTATCCTGGTCCGGACGGAACAAATGAAGTGCAGAGGAATTCTCGTCCATGGAATTCATTGACCATCACGGCTTCGAATCCATACGAGACCGGATTCAGCCATCGCAACCACGACGCCCAGCCACGCATGTAGCTCACGGGGATGGCAAATCCGGTGTAAAGCACCAGAGCAAGCAGGATAATGGACGAGGGGGCAAGAGCCTGTTCGATCGATTTCGTTAGGGAGGCGAAGAAGCGGAAGAACATTGACATGCCCATCATCATGGAAAAGGACACCAGTAAGAGAAAGAAGAATGGGCCAGGTTCCCTTCGCAGATTTGGCATGAAGTATAGCACGAGATTGGTGAGCAGCGAGTTTGTTATCTTGTACGGCATGTCCATGATCATCGACGAGATGGCCTCAGCGCTAGGGTGGTAGAGCGCATATCGCGCGTGCTTTTCCACAATTGTTCGTTTCTCGTACAAAACGAGGATTTCGAGCAAGCTGGAGAACGCACTTAGGAGAACCATCATGAATAGAAGAGCTCCCCGGGAGAAGAACGAGGATGTATCCTTGGGAAGATTGTAGAACACACTGGCAATGATCAGGGCCTCAAAGAAGTTTCCAATCAACATCGCGAGGGTCACGCTAGGATCGTTCTTGAGCCGTTCAAAGTCCCTCCACAAACAGATGCGAATTTGGCCCCAATAGGACAAAGTATATGGAGATTTTAGCCGTTGCTTGCCTGATTTCTCGGCTTTCCGAGAGGACGCAAAGCGGTCGAAGTCCGCTGCATTGAATGGGTGCTCATCGGTGTACTGCTTGATCTCGAGCAGAAGTGTCTGACGTTCAGGACTCTCTTTCCATCGCTGTGCAAAATCTTCCGAGGTTCTCGGCACTTGGTTCTCAAACCCTGTCTTGATGACGCGCTCGTCAGGGCTCGACATTGAGGTCAGAAAATCTGGCGTCGTCTGGGCCTCAGGGCATACAAATCCCAGTCGAGTGAAATACCCTCTGGCTTCTTGGGCGGGGCCAAAATAAATCTGTTTTCCTTCGTAGAGAACCGTGACTTTATCAAAAGTCTAGCAGATATGTCAGTATAGCTCAGCAATTCCCGCACTCTTATGTCTTTTATTGTGCTTACCTCGTAGGCTGCCTGGGGAGCTTGATAGATGGCGACACACGAAGTCAAGCCGAAAACATCCCCTTGTGTCCGTAAAGTCCTGCAGAACTCCACGGCATTTGCGCTATCCAGCCCCCGAGTACTGTTGTCCCAGCACTGCAGGGGAGCATAGCTTAATGCTGCCTCAGCGATGGTGACACGCTTCCTCTCACCTCCGCTGACACCGCGAACGAAGTCATTCCCAACTTTGGTGTTCACAGTGTGGCTGATACCAAAGGTAGACATGATCACATCTCGCAGGTGAGTGGCGTACTCCTCACGGCTCATTCCCCCAGGGATCTCGCGGGGGGTACGGGCAAGAGCGGCGAAGTAAAGGGTGTCACCCACCGCGAGCTGAGGGTAGTGTGCATCCACTTCCGCAGTATAGATGGCCTCGCCGCGAAAATTTTTCGACATTTGTTTCGGGGTGATGCCTTGGTAATTGATGTAGGACGCAGGGTCTACCTCAAACCCGTGGGTCTCCCCTGCGATGGTCTTCAAGAGGGTTGAGCAGCCCGAGCCAGGGGGGCCCAAAACACAGAGTTGTTCGCCGGGAAGCAGCAATCCATCAACGTTCTGCAGGATGTTTATTCTCCGTTTCTTCCCTCCAAACCACTGTTGCACGAGGGTCGGCAGCTTCAGCGCCGCATTTCCGACGCTCATCTGATAATCCACCGGACTCCCATAACCGACAACGTTCAAGTTATTAAAAGCAAGACCGGTGACACGCGGAGGAGGACTATCATTTCCATTGTATCGGACATTGTAGAAAGCCTCTGCCCAGGCTCTGGCGTTGAATCGAGGACTTTGCGGGTCGAGAGGACTGCCCTTTCTCAGTTCAAAGGGGAGTTCGTGACAGGACTTCTTCGACCGTTCGCTCAGTGTGCGAGCCAGGTCCATCACTCTCTCGTCGTTGTTGACTTGTTTACCCGGAAATGGTTCCTTAGCCTCGGAACCAGATTCGAGGCTATTTGTCCGTGTTCGACTTTCTGAACTGATGTCGTCTCGGCCCCGTGTGGGTGAGTCAAGAGTCGTATCCATCCCGCTAGAGCTCTGATAAACTTGTAAGTGGTCGTATGTAAAGTCGAAGGAAGAGTTTCACCAAAAAGCAAGAAGCGGGCGAAGAAGGATTATTTATACCAAGCTTCATACTCTCAACAGGTCCAGCTGGAGACCCTTCGGTGGGACCCAGGCTCGGAATTTCGGCCAGCAAAACCACCGTGGGTAGGGCTGGAAGCCCCTTTATCAGTATGTGTACGGGGTACTGGCTATGGAAACGCTGGCAGAATGTCTAGATCCTCCTTTGAGGCAGGCTCACGGGAACCCGCGGGCTCCGAATCCGTATTGGGGCTCAAGGACTGGTTGGCGCTTTCATCAAGCGGGACATAGTGCCAAGGGTGGGCCTAGTGCAACCAAGCCAACATTCCACGGACTCAGAAGCAGTCTTGGAGGGCTCGCGTTGCGGAACTCCGCGAGGCGAGGGCGGAGGCTAAGGTCGGTGTCCGCGGGCTCCGAGATCTTTGTTTCTACTTATGAGTCTATTTTTATATTTTTAATTCTATCATTTTGTGTCTACAGCATATTTCAATATGACAGAAAAGCTTTCTGGAAATGATATCTCCGTAGAACGAGCGGTAGGTCTAAATCATCAAGCCATAAATCGTCAACTGACTGTTTCCAGTGTGATCGATGTCGGAAGCGAAAGGTGATATCTACGTTTCAGGTTTTGGTATATAGCTTACTGGTTTAGGTCCGCTGCAACAGGACATTTCCCTGTTCAAATTGCCGATCCACAGGTTCAGACTGCAAAACATCCAATCGTCCTCCTCGGCAAAAGCGCTCGCGAGTTTTGATAACATCGCAATTGTAGGCTTCTTCTTGTCGAACGATTGCGTGATGTATACTCACGAAATTCGATTAGTGAGGAAAAGATCGATCAAATTGACAAAAGGCTCGGTCGACTGAACCACCTCGTCGAATCACTGGTCGCAAATAATCCAGGGAGAGCAACAATAGATACATCCTCCAGTCACCCAGAAACATGTGTTGCTCCTCGTCCCAGAACATCGCAGACCATATCTGCAAGCCCAGTCAATGCAGATGGACCCGATCAGCAGATGCCGCATGAAGAGAGGAACGGTGCCATGCTGGGCCAATCTTCATTCACGGCGCATTCTACATTTGCTATTGATCTTGCGCACACGGTTGTTGGCTCGAGACGACCTGCGGGTAGTAACCAAGAGATTGAAACACTGCTGGACACGCTGCGCCATATTGGAACTGCATTTAGTGAACGCCATGATTCGTCGACGCGTTTATTCCCCCTTCTAACAGCATCAGCTTCTTTGGGGTATCAAATGCCTCCCCTGGAAGCTGCTGTCAAGATTTTGAGGAGATCACAGGGTATGCTTTTCTCACGTTGATCTGTTGGTAAATACTAATGTCTCGCGTTTAGATGAAAGGAATTTCTTTTTTCTTGGCTTGTCCTTCTTGCTTAGTCCACGAAGTTTGTCCGATTTATGCTTGAAGGTTTACTTTGACTCGGACTACTCTGATACAGACTTTATTATTGTCAATGCAGCTCTACATTGTAAGTCAGGGTATTCTCTTTTGGGGGAAATGCACTAATGGCTTTCAGATCTGGCCTCTGATACTGATACGCGGAGAACTGGCGTGGAGGAGAGTGATGAACAGAACACTCTAGGCTTAATGTGCCAAAAGAATGTTGAGATTGCGCTTTCGAAACTGACACTTTACATTCAGCCTAGCTACGACATGACTCTCGCTCTTGTACTAGGTGTATGTTCAGCATGTCCTTTGAAAACACCTTTCTGACATCGAAACTTAAGGTTACCTATGCGATCCACGTCTGCAACCCGTCTCTGGCTGGGGTATTAGTGAGCGCGGCATACCAGTGCTCTTATTCTCTTGGATTCCACAGGCGCTTGAACGGCTCCGATGAACCAAAGCAGAAGCAGTTTCTCTTCTGGATGATCTACTTCTTTGAGAAAAGTTTATCTGTCCGGCTTGGTCGATCCTCTTTTATTCTAGATCGCGATATCGAGGATCCCTTACCAGAAGATCTGCAAACACTCAATCCCCACGTCACTGCCTATGTATATCAACTAGTGAGGCTTGCAGGGTTAGCTGGAAGTATTTACGAAGAGCTCTACTCACCACAGGCGCTCGGTGCATCTGAAGATGTGCGGACACGCCGAGCACTTGAATTGTCACTGAAGCTTCACGAATATCATACAGAGGCGCGCGATGCGAATGTGTGTCCAACCCGTCCACATGCTTACCAATTCAATTATGGTGCCTATAAAACATCTGCTGACCAGCGCAAACTATATAATTTAGCAACTCTGGGCTCAAGCAACCAGCAACGTTCACGAAAAGAAGCAAATCCAATTCACGGCTGCATCCGACGAAGTCCTGCGCCTTTCAATTCTAACTCTCATCTATCGAGCCATGCCACCAGATCCCGGGTCTAGAACAACATTTGGCCCAGAGTGTATCACCTCTGCTAGATGTGCTCTGGAAGCCCACAAGGCAATAGTCCGTGACTTTGGAATGCATGAATCATCGTTGCTTTTATCGGTATATGTGAATTGGTACGTATAAATATAATGGGCTATTTCAGCTTCTTCTCACCAAGGCCTGTATTCAATACTCATGCCGATTCCTAGGACAATTCTATTTACACCATTCACGCCCTTCATCGTCCTATTCTGCCATTGTATCGAAACACGAGACAAAGAAGACCTAAGCCAAATGCACACGTTCCTCAAATCGATCGAATGCACCTGTCAGCATTCCAGTACAATTGCCAAGCACCATCATCTATTCTCGGTATTCTACAACATCGCAGTACGCTACACCGAGCTGGGGTTCCTATCTTCGGGAATGGAGGAAGAACAAATTCGACTGAGGAGTGAGGTGGATGCGCATTTGAGTGCTCTTGGACTACAGCCACACCTGGCATATACCTCTCAGAATCCGCAGGGAAATGGGTTGACATCGGATCCCCCAGGTATGGGTGTCATTGAACAAAACCGAGATGAGGGAAGTGACTGGCAGGAACCTTGGCTTGGGAGGTGGATTTCTTTTAATCAGCAGATGATGGGGTTGTTGGATGGGAGTGATCTGCCATTTGTCGTCCACTGAGCCTCTGCCCACCTAGGCAGGTGTCCCTACCTCCAGGGCTGGGCTAACAATGTGAGTTTACCATGATCTGTTTTGCCCAGAATGATACATACCTATTAGGAATTCTATATAAAAATAGTCCAGCGTGCTTTGATGTACCCTTCTTTTCGTCTTTCTGGATGTATAGACAGTAACGGCATAAACAGCACAGAGGACATTTCAATCCACCTACATACATGTGCATATCTACATAGTAGTAGGTACCTAGGTATGTAGGAGGATGATGCTTTAGGCTAGGCCTGATTTGGGGGCGGCTCTTGTCATCCATGGATCCATCGTCACACATGACTAGGTACCTAGGAATTGGTATATTATATTTCTTTTTTCATTCTCCTCCTTCTTCGCCTCTTCCCTTGGTTTCCCGAAACTGTCAACATGATAACAGAGTTAGGCGTTGGCTATTTGTTTAAAGGGACAAGATTATTGCCAAACATAGACTATGGAAAATTCAAAAGCGGTTGGCCAAAACCGCCACGCATACTCCATTATGACGACCACTTTTTCGATATCGACGTCTTCGTGGATCTCATAATAGCCGAATATCGTCTCCGTGAAATCGTTCAACAAGAACAATCTCTAAAGACCAAGGTTCGGGTTTTAAAAAAAATAGCAGCCGACGACGATGAAGATAAAGAAACACAGTATGATGAAGAGCTTACGACTCTACTGCGGCAATATAGCGCGGCCGAATACAATTTTTACCTTGCCGAAACAATGATTCCGACTGGGCCTATCAAACAGTCATACGAGACCCTACGGCAAAATCCAACTTGGTATCTCCGGGAAGAACTAGTCGACGACTGTGTGAAGAGACGCGGTTGCTGTAGTCGAAACTGTGGATGCTGTCAGATCCGCCACGAAACAACAGAAAGAAGCAGAGGTCTTGGACACTGTACACCAACATGTGGATGCTGTTCAATTGAACGCGGCATCGAACATACCGCTGAAGAGCGACAAGGCTTTGTCGATGATTTCAAAAAGAGAATGTATGCCGATAATCCGGCCTGTGTCATCCAGATGGCAGAGGCTTTCTTTTTGCCACCACTGGTAGAGAAAACCCAGCAGGAACCCCAGGAGAGACCCCAGGAGAAAACGCAAGAGGAAACCCAAAAGGAAACCCAGGAGAAGCCCCAGGAGAATCCCCACGAGAATCCCCAGCAGAATCCCAAGGAGAAGAGAACGCAGTGCCAGGGTGGTAAAAAGCAGTGGTGGAAACAAATTTTCACGAACGGGTGAGCGGTAGAGCAGCGTTGCTTATTGCTTGATTGCGCTTTGGTGCGCTCATCGCTGCTTGCTGCTTGCTTCTTGCTTCAGAGCCTGTCTCAAGTGTTCTTTGCCTCGAGGCAGAGAACTATAGCCCTATTAGGCACATTATGATCATGGCAATGGAGTCTATAGTTGACTGGAGGCACCTGGATAGAATATATATGAAGATTTCTTGCTATTATTGATAGGGGAAAAGAGAGTAGATGTGGTCCAAATAAAAAGGCCCGTAAGTGTATAGATCGGCATTTGACTCATAGAGTTCCGATAAAATCCCCCACCTGGGGCTCCCCTAGGCTCCCCACCAACTTCGCTCATTTCACGTTCTTCCCTTAATAGGTCACCACAATGGCTTCAACATCTCCGTTTAATTTGGCCACATGTGCCCGCCCTAATATCCTGGCTTTGCAGCCTTACCGATGTGCCAGAGAGTATGCTGCCCTTTCCGAATCACCGGTATCGGCGAGCTAATGAGTCAGTGACTACAAAGATGACGGGACGAACGTACTCCTCGATGCCAACGAGAATGCCTTTGGTCCTGGTCTTGCCCTGAACAGCGAGGGAGCATTGCAAACTTCCCCGACTGGCAATGCCACGGGAGCCTCCAAGCCGGAGATCGACTTTCTCGGCCTGAACCGCTACCCCGATCCGTGAGTGAAATTCCACTGTCGCGTCCTGTTCAGACCAATTCGACTAACAATGCATCTCTCAGTCACCAGATTGAGCTGAAGCAGCTCTTCTGTAACCTCCGCAATACCCACCACCACACCCCGAAGACCCTCCTCCCCGAGCACATGTTCTGCGGCGTCGGCTCAGACGAAGCCATTGACGCGCTACTACGATGCTTCTGCGTCCCTGGAAAAGACAAGATCCTCACATGTCCCCCGACCTACGGAATGTACGGCGTCAGTGCGCAGGTAAACGACGTCGAGATCGTCAAGGTACCGCTCGACGCTACGAACGGGTTCCACCTACAAGCCGATAAAGTCAACGAGGCCCTATCAGCCGACCCAACAATCAAGCTAGCCTACATCTGCTCGCCGGGCAACCCGACCGCGAATTTGATCCGCAAAGAGGACATCCGCAAGGTACTCGAGCACCCAACATGGAATGGCATCGTGGTGGTCGACGAGGCGTATATCGACTTTGCGCCCGAAGGGTCCAGCCTGGCAGAGTGGGTGACCGAGTGGCCCAACCTAGTTGTCATGCAGACACTCAGCAAGGCATTTGGTCTGGCTGGTATCCGTCTTGGCGTGGCCTACGCCAGCGTGGAGGTCGCGCGTCTACTCAACAGCCTCAAAGCTCCTTATAACATTTCCAGCCCGACAAGCGCGCTTGCCTCGGCGGCACTCACAGCGCCAAATATGGCAGTGATGCACAGCTTCCGCTCGCAGATCATCGCGCAACGCGACCGTTTGCTCCGCGAACTACCGGCGATTCCCGGTGTGGGGCAATTCCTTGGCGGGAGCGATGCGAACTTCTTGCTCGTGCAGATTCTGGACGCCGAGGACCGACCGAGTAATGTGACTGCGCTTGCGGCTTACGAGGCTATGGCGGAGAAGCGTGGGGTGGTGGTCCGCTTCCGTGGGAAGGAGCTTGGGTGTGAGGGTTGTCTCCGTATCACGGTCGGTACGGAGGCGGAGGTGACCAAGTTCCTTCAAGAGTTGCGGGTTGTGTTGGATGGGCTGCGTGCTGGGGCTGGGATTGAGTCCCTTCGTGATGAGAAGAGGCGGGAAGACTCGGCGGCAGCTGTGGTTGGATGAGCGATTAATGGTCATAAAGGTTTTGGAAGATAAGAGTCCAAGTCCGACGGAATACGGAATAGATAGTCCATGGAGCCTTGGCTAAAATATGAGACTTCATAAAGAATATATTGACCATTCTATATCTGTGGATATATGTACTACATGTAGTACACACTCTTCAAAGCAGTAATAGTCCACGTGTACACCACAAGCCCTTATAACTTACAGCCAAGACCCTTCTTCCGTTCCTAACAGGGTATACCTGGTACTCATTGGAGGAATAATGTGTTTGTATATTAAAGCTATTGTGATTTCTTTGTATATCGAATATTATCATACACCGCACATATCTAAAACAGTACCCCTAAAAAAGAAAGTATCTTCCTGATTAGCCAGTCGAATGTCACTGGCTGTTTGCAGGATGAAATGGAGGCTTGGCTTATCTGCTCATGATCTTTTCCCCTCTTATGGTATTTTCCAAGGTTTAATTAATTTCCTTAATTTTCCCTATCTCTCCCGATTCTTATTTCTAAGGTTTGTCTTTTCTCTCCTAAGCATCTCATCTTAAGATCGTCTGCATCTTTAGTCTCCGCAATTTGCCCCATACCCGTTATATCCCCACACTTTCGTTCCATAGCAATGTAAACGCATGTTGTGAATCGCTCTCTGCGAGTCTGCTATTTTTGTTTAGCCATGGCCTCCATGGCTTCCATGGCCGTGTCGCTGGTCGCGCGTGGCATTTATCACGAGACTTCCCCAGCCATGCAGACCAGAGCCCAGATCAATCCAACACTCATGATGAGCTGGTGGGCTACCATATTCTCCTTGCTTATCATCATCGTGCGTCTATGTGGTCGTTATATCCGCGTTGAGCGCTTCTTTGCCGAGGACAAGGTCATGATGATCAGTGTCATTCCCCTGGTGATTCGCATGGTCCTTGTGCATTTCGTTCTCATCTTGGGGACCAACAATACCACCACCACAGGCTTGACAGAGCAGGAGATATCGAACAGAGAACTGGGCAGTAAGCTGGTTCTTGCCGCGCGTATCTTCTATGCCATCTTGTAAGACGCACCCAATTCACCCTCGTCTTCAACTTGAATTTGCTAGTTCAAAGTGACTCACAACCTACAACTATAGCATCTGGACGGCCAAAGTGACCGTGTGCGAATTTTTGAAGCGAGTTACAGGGCTTTCCTGGCGTCGATCGACAACTTTCTTCCTCCGCTTCATCTCCTACTTCCTCTTCTCAACCTTAATAGCCGTGGTCATCGCAACCCTAGCCGAATGCCAGCCCTTCCACCACTACTGGCAGGTCATCCCAGACCCAGGCCCAACCTGTCGCACCGGCTACGTCAACCTAATAACCATGGGCACCTGCGATGTGATAACCGACCTCCTACTCGTGGCCATCCCAATCCCCATAATCCTCATGGCACAAATGCCTCTAAAGCGCAGACTCACTCTATCAACCCTCTTCTGCCTATCTCTGGTCTTAGTCGGCATAACCTCCTACCGCGTCCCCTCCGTAATCGAACGGCAAGGCTCCCAACCCTACCGCTCCCTCCTCGCCTCCCTCGAAATCCTCGCCGCAACAGCAGTCTCCAACGTCGTCGTCATAGGCTCCTTCGTCCGAGACCGCGGCATCAAGAAACTAAAATACAAACGTGCCCAAGGCTCAGCCTCCGTCTCAGAAAGCATGGATAAATCCTTCACCCGCAGAAACACCGTCATGCAACACCAATGGGGCTCAGACTCAGAATTAGCAACTGGCCTATGCATCCGTCTAGACCCAGGCATGTACACCATCCCAGATCCAGACGAAACACGTCTACCTAGACCAGCTCCAACAGCTCCAACAGCCCCACCAGCCCACGTCCCACTAGCAGTCGCTCGCACCGGCACCCTCGATCCGACATGGTCGTTCGCAACAACCCGTCACTCGGATGACGACCGTATCTCAGCGACGGAAAGTCTCGAGCGCAAAGTCTCGCCGCACGAGTATCTGCGCACAAGCCAGTCCCCGCGTGAAATCTCCCCTTCATCACAGACGCGCCGTGTGTCGCTCTCAGATGTCGGCGGTTTGTTGACAAGAGCACTCCCAGAGTCTGTGTCAGATCATGTGCGCGCCCAGACTTGTCTGTCATCGCCGGTGGAGGGTGTGCAGCGTCGTCTGGGTGGCGGCAGTAGGGCGTTTTTAGAGGATTTAGGGATCTTTGGGCCACACGCTGCTGCGAATAGGCCTCGACCGCCGCATTCCGGTCCTGCAGAACTGCCGTTTCCGCCGGCGGCTTTTGGTAATCGTTTGATTTCGATATCTGGTTCTTCGGATGCCACGCTTGATGCTGATGTCGAGCTTCATGATGTTGGTGGGTTGTTGGCACGACGTGATCATTAACCACTTCCAATGTTGATGCAATGTGATGTGATATGATGTGACGGCTGTTTGTGTTTTCTTATTTCTCATGTCTTTTTCTTTTTTTGGACATTTTGGGCTGAGGCTTGTTGTCTCCTGTACATGGGAAATTTCGCCGGAGTCTCATGTTTTGGTTTTGGGAGACTATGTACACATCTCGCATCCTGTATCTTCTTCCCTATTCACTGTTTCCTGCTTCCTCCCTGTTTATTCCCCCTCATGCGATTATTAGCGTTGGCGTTGGAGGTGTTACCTCCCGAGATCCCTTGGATACTTCCAACGGCCTGGGCATGACTAGCACTCTTTCTCTTTGGAGCCCTGGCTTGCTAATAATGTACCCCTACCTAACTACTACCTATATATACATCTGTGGATACATTTACGACAAGATCTAACTGAGAGATCATTTTTTGGAAGTAATTTGATATCACATGATGCTGTACAACCCCGATCAAAGTACGATTGGGAGGTCTCTCCTTTCTGAGGTTGGATGGTAAAATAACAAGGCTTCGATTATATGAATTTTAGAACCAGCTGTCCATTTATGAATCTTAGATATAATGCATATGCAAGAGCCAAACGACAAAAAAAATATAAAAAAGCGCAGAAAGAATGCTAGACAAACGCTAGACTTCATGTAAGTTGACACATTCAACATGTACGAATAAGTTCCTCCTCAAATCTATGCCTTCTCCTCGATCGTGGCCTTCTTAAGCTCATCCTGAACGTCAGACACGGCATCCTCCTCCTGGGCCAGCTCAGCCTCCGCCGATGGAGCACCGTTCTCTTGGGCGGGCTTCTTGGCAGCATCGGTGGCCCGGCCGTTGGTCTGAGGAGCGGTGGCCTTGGTCTCCTCCTCTTCGAGACGGGTGATCTCTTCCTGGGCCTTCTTGATGTTCTATGTGGTAATTAGCAATTGATCACAATCGACCACTTTGGAAAGAATAAAACTTACCTCTTCTGTCTTGCTGGCCTGGTTCTTCTTCCACTCGGTGATCTTAGCAGCCAGCTTCTCCACAGAGGCGGGGACATCCGACTGGTTCATAGGGGGGTCAATCTTGACCTTAGCGAAATCTTCAATGATACCAACGTTCATGTTGAACTTGGTGCTCTCAACATTGGCGGCACCACCCTTCTTGCCGCCCTTCTTACCCTTCTTGCCACCGGAACCGACAAAGTAGTCCTCCTCATCGTCCTTGCGCACAACCTTCATTCCCTTGATCTCAGCGGCTTCAACGGTGCGGCCAACTCCGGCACGGAAATTGCTGCCCTGATCCTTCTTCTCGTCCAGACCCAATGAGGAGAAGTCATAAGCGGGGTCAAAGTGACGGATCAGACCCTGTGCGGTCAGGATCTCGTCGGCGTAGGCAAGCTGAGAGGCCTCCTCCAACTTCTTATCAGCGATCTTCTTGCGCTTCTCACGCGCAAAGGCCTCCTGCTCAGCCTTCTGGCGCTCGCGGCGCACACGCCAGGCCTCGTCTTCGTACTCCTTGTAGGCACGGCGGGCCTTGAAGTAGGTATCCTTGATAGCGCGAATAGCAGTGTACTTTTCCTGCTGCTCGTTGCGCAGCTTGGTGCGCTCGTCGCGCAAAGCGTTCAGGTTCTTGAAGACACCATCCTGCTCGGCCTTGATGGCATCGAGCTCCTTCTGGATCTCGCCGTACTTGTCACTCAGTGCCTTGGCCTCGGGGTTGTCGAGGGTCTTGCGCAATTCAGAGATCTGGGTCTTGATGTCGTTAATTCCCTTCTGCGCCTCATCCAAACCGGCGAAACTCTTGCGCTGCTTGCGCAAGTTGGAGACCTCGGTGAGAGCCTTGCGCTCATCCACCAGGCGGAGGGTACCAGAGTCGACCTCCTTCTCGAGGCGGGCAATCTGATTGTCGATCTCTTCGACGCTCTTGAAAGACAGGCGTCCGCGAGAGTTGTTCTGCTCGGCAATGCGGGCCTTGAGGTTGGCGTCCAAGGCGTTGATCTTCTCCTGGGTGGAGGACCGGCTGGACTTGAAACCTGATTGCTTCTGACGAATCGCAGACAGTTCGGCGCGCAGCTCCTGCTGCTTCTTAACGGTAGGCGAATCCTGGTTATTAGGCTTCGCGTTGTCCAACTTGGCCTTGATTTGGTTCTGTTGCGCATATCAGTCATTGGCCCGAGGACATGGTATGCAAGTAAATAATGAACACGAGGACAATTAACAATCAGAGTGGGTCGGGGATCATCCCCGCGACTCAAGAGTCAGACGAGAGCTCAAGTGACAATTCCAAAAAAAAACGGCATCCGTACCAATTTCTCTTGAGCAGCAGTGTGCTCCTTCTCGGCCTCAGCGAGACTGGCCTTGTAGGCGGCCTCATCCGGCTTGGTGGGCTTAACCCGCTCCGCAGCAGTAGGAGCCATTGCGACGAATTGAATGTAAAAAGAGAGACGGAGAAGGAAAGAGAGGAATTGCCTTCTGAGGATCCTGAAGGGATTAAATAGACCAACGAGACCAAAGGGAAAAGGGGAAACTTGGAATAATTAAAATGGTTCGGTCGGTTTCTCCGCTTAAGCGTCGCTGGCAGAAAGTTCCCGCCGATTTTTCGACTTCACCTTTATCTCTCCACCGGAGCTCTTTCAATCCCGTTTTTTTCTTATTAAACTCTCTTGGCAAGATAACTCTTATTTCCTTTTCTATCTCAGTCATCAGATTCTCACTCCATCATGGATGGGGATTCCGCACACTCCATGGAGGCCGAGCGCGAGATGACTCGCCTCTGGCGCACCTTTAGAACAGTCTATGAACTGCTCGCTGACCGGGTAGGCACTCCATATCGAGTCCCTGACTTCTCAGTGTCTCTCCTACAATGTCTTTCACCCAAGGCTAACCATCGGCGACTCAACAGGGCTACGAAGTGTCTGATAACGAGCTGCTACTCCCGCTAGAAGATTTCCGCGCAAAATATGCTGACCCTCTGGGCTACCCTGAGTATGCGAAATCCTTGCGTCCACCGTCACATTTTCTTCAGATAGCGAAGACTTGAGCTAGGCAATGCCGACATGCATCATTGAAGTCACACATCACTAACAAACTGTTCCGCAACAACAGTCGCACCAAGATGAAAATCCAAGCCCGCCCCACCGAGACCATGAAGATGAAGTACACAGCACTGCCCAGCAAAGCAAACCCAAACCCCCAGCCAGACTGCGGCACAATCTACGTCGACTTCTGCCCCGACTCCTCAGGTGTCGGTACCAAGCAGGTGCGCGCCTTCAACCACCTTGTCGACGAGAACAACTTCCACACCGGTATCTTCATCACGCAGACACCAATCTCGCCCTCTGCCGTGCGCCTGCTTTCTGGAGTCCCCGGCCGTATCTGTGAGCACTTCCAAGAACAGGATCTACTCGTTAACATCACCCGCCACGAGCTCGTCCCCAAGCATGTTCTGCTTAGCCCCGAGGAGAAGGCTAAGCTTCTCGAGCGTTATCGTCTGAAGGAGTCACAGTTGCCCCGCATACAGATCTCCGACCCTGTCGCCCGCTATCTTGGTTTGCGCCGTGGTCAGGTCGTTAAGATCATCCGCAAGTCTGAGACTGCGGGTCGCTATGCCAGTTACCGCTGGGTCATTTAAGCTGGAAGACAATTTTGTGGAGAATAGAACAGGAAGATTGATATGCGACCCTTTAATGGATCGACGCTTGATCTTTCTCTTCTTTTTTTCTATTTCTTTCATTTTGGGGGTTTTGCGGGGAGTCAACCCCCGGTTCCTGTGAACCTCAATTTCGCAAATTCGAATCGCATCAAGTCCACTTCACTGTGTCCGATATGACAACTTTCCATACTATGCAGCTCTGCAGGAAATACCCAATTGGCAGTCGAGAAAGAGCAGCTGATGCCAGACAGAAGTGGACACTTGGGAGTTATCTTTTTTTACTCATCGACGAACATTCAACAAACACAAAAAAAGTTTTGGTCTACCCCTTGTATTATGGGCAGCATGGCGTATAGGCGCGAAGTTTCTCCTACTTTGGGGGATTGCGATGGGGGGTTTGCCTGTGGTTTTACATAATGGACGGCCCGTGTCTTTGTATGTCTAGATGAATCCAATCTATGAATGGCTGTCATTTCGTGTCGAGTTAGGTGCGGAGGAGGCTGTAAATCGTGGTTAGTGTCTGCTGTCTGCTTACGTGCATAGACGATACTCCACAGGGGATATTCCATATACTATGCCTACCTATATATGTTTCTGGTTATCTATGGAAAAGTTTTCTAGTATTTTGCCGTCGGACCTAGAGTGACAAGCCCGGCATGTCTATATTGTAGTTGGTACTGCATATTATCCTCATTCTTGTATTTATATGGCCAATTTGTTATCCATCTATAACACTGAGAAACATCTATGAAAGATATCTGTTGGATCATCCCCATAGATGAGATGTCTTTGTGCTAGGCAGAACCTTTAGGCAGAGCCTTTTTGCTTGCTAGCTCAGGCCTTCTATAAGAGGCCTACTCTTGATACATTGAATGCAGCAGATTTCTCTTCTTGATTCGCCCCAGTCCTTGTTTCGTAGTCTCAACAATATCAATGTTACTATTCTTATATTAAAAGTGAGGCCGCGTAAGTATAAAATCTTGGAACCCGGAAAACTCCCGAGGTCTGGAAATCGGTTGACTAAGCCAGGAACTGCGCCACTCCAGGGCTGCAATTCTTTATCGATCCCGGCGCTTCCTCTCCCTTGATTTCTATCTTTCGATCAAACCTTTCTTTACTGTTCGTGGCTCTCGAGTGCACACCGAACCCATCCGAGGAACAGCCACATCCACATCCACCTCTCCACATCTGCAGCGCAATCTCCCCAATCAAAGCTAAGTCTGACATCCTCGGGAACTCCGCATTCACTCCCCACCATGTCTTACAACAAACCCGTAAGTGCAAGAACAATCAGTCGCAAGGCACCCTTAAAGCACAAATTCTAGATACTAACTTCTTCCAGACAAGCCCACCACCCTCCTACCCTGCCCAGGCCCACGACGCGGGCCCATACTACCAACAACCGCAAGGCGCCGCTGGCGACTACTACGGCGGCCAGCCCCAACAACAGGGCTACTACCCAACCCAGCAAGGCTACGGCCAGCCACAGCAAAGTCAGCAGGGGTATTACCCCCAAGGCCAGCCGATGTATTACCCACCGCAGCAGCAGGGCGGCTACCCCCCTCAACAGCAGGGATACTATGCCAATGACCGCGGGAACTCCGCCGCTGGTGCAGGTGGTGGCATCTGCGCGGGTATCATGGCTGCGATGGCCTGTTGCTGCTGTTTGGATATCTTGTTCTAGGTCTACTTTTGGTCTTGGCTTTGAATACGCGACTACGCTACTTTGGTTTGGGATTTGGCTGGTATTGGGGGCGTCTTGTCCACTCGATATGCCGTGCACGAACTCTACTTTTGATAAGAATATCGAGAGATAGAGGCTGACGTTTCCTGAGATTGGCTTTGGACTCAGGAACTGGTGCTGGCTTATGAACCCTGGGATGAGAAGTGATCTCAGGGTCTGATCGTTTTTCTGCTCCCCTCGTATATATATTTGGTTTTTATTACTTATCGCTGGCGCAAAACAGGACGCGGCGTTGGATCCTGGGGGTTGGGGCTCAATTGTATTAGCTTTTATTTTTTACACCTTTTGTTTACACTCGACCCGGTTATGATCTACCTAGTTCGTCCTTTTCCGTATACATACAATCCGGTCCGAAGTTAAAAGCACGGAGAGATTTATAGATATACTGGCGAGCAGCTTTGATGGTATGATCTACGTCTTCTGTAGAGACCGCATGGCATCTTCGCATGGTTAATATGAGGTTATTTGAAGAACAACATGGCTTACCAGGCGAATATTCCTATTTCCGGATCTTCAGCCAGGATGCTGGTGAGTAAAGGTAGAAGGTAAATTCGATGAAGCGGGAA
Source organism: Penicillium sp. CF05 (assembly GCA_002916455.1). Lineage (NCBI taxonomy): Eukaryota > Fungi > Ascomycota > Eurotiomycetes > Eurotiales > Aspergillaceae > Penicillium > Penicillium sp. CF05. The sequence goes on from PKQL01000003.1 coordinate 198,672, forward strand.
GGCTTATATACGCTTGTTACGCCTAATACGCCTCCGTTTAGTTTCCTCTCACGTCTCCCTACCCTTTGTACTCCTCTCAGATCATAGTAATGGGAATTTCTATTTAAAAAAAGTTCTATTAATTTTCCTAGTCCCAGAGTTATGGAACTAAATATGTCGAAGACTGGAGATCAAGGATGTTTGTGCACCACTGCGTCTATTAGTTATTAGTCGCAGTTGCAGTTCATTCACACTCGGAACCCACCACTATTCCGCTGATCAGATTTTCCATGGATTTTACCTTACTCTTACCAGCGATGGCCTACAGGCGTTAAGGTACGTGGCTGATCACCAAATATCTAGCACGCATGTTAAGGTAAGTGTATTCATTGGACCTCTGCTATGCAATGCAATGCGGGCTGATTCTTCCTAGAATACCAACCGACTCGTTCAGTACACCTCGCAATATACGATCTCGAGTGGAGCGTACAGCCACAGTACTCCTCAACACCAATTCCCTAAGACTCAAAGCCTAGGGTCGTCGTCCGAAGGCGTGCTGTCGGCGATCGCGACTCCTCTCTCAAGTTCTCCATCTTCGTCGAGAAGGTACTCTACTTCACGCATTTGGTTTTGGAAGTTCCACCATGGGCTGCGTATTTGGGTCCCATCGGTAACCCACCGAGCGACCTGAGCTCTCAAGTACGACGCAGCGTATCATTCCGACGACCTGGGAGCATTGACAATGATGCTTTCTCCGATCGAGCCTGAATCCTCAGCTTCGCCTTGGAGCAATTTCCCAAGGGCATCCTCCATTCCGTTGATCGCAAGGAGGGCCCTATCTATCTCTTGGTTCATCTCGGGCTTCGGTTGGTCTTCTTTATGTCTGTTTACATTTCGTCAGCCCATACCAAACACCATGAACCGCAGCATTTACACGAAGATGAAGAAAAAGGGGTGTTCCTGCTGCAGGTACCAGTCTGGAAAGAATGGAAATTCGCTCTGAAACAGAGAAGAACAGACTACTGTCGCTCCTTCCCAGACAGCGCCGGGCTTAGAGGGTCTTGATCTCACCATGCGCCCCGCCGGTATGGATTTCTCTTCGTTCTGCCGACAGTCTTCTGTCTCTTTCTAATTGCCGAAGAACCAAGCGCCCGGAAGAAATGGTGCTTGCCCTTTCTTCTGTCTCTTCTCAAGTGCCGAAGAATGGTGCTTGCCTTCTCTTCTGGTCTTACCGGGCTTGATCTGGCAGACGCACACTTCGACTAGGTCTCACAAAAACCTCAAGTTTTCTCGTCTATCGGTCTTATCGCTAAGCCATAGCACAACCATTGTGCCATCCTTCAAGAGGTTTCTACAAACGGCTCTACACACCCTAGAACGTTTGACTCTTAACTTCTTAGTCTGGGCCAGTGACCTCAGGATCTCAGACCTCAAGGAACCGCGCATAAAGACGAAGGTCTGTGGATCTGTCGAGAAGCCTTTGAAAATTTCCCAGTACTGATGATATAAAATAGAAATGAGCCTTCTCCTCAAACTATACTGCGAGCAGCAACAAATCCCAACATCTTCATCTCGTTTCAAGCTCTTTGGGATCACTTCCACTCCTCTACAGGTGAGAATTTCCTATACATGGTGATTGGATACCACACTGAGGAGCTTACGAACTAATTGCCCCTCCTTAATCTAGTTTTCCAAGCCCCCAATGCGCGGAACCAGAATTCAAATCCCCAGGGGGATAACTCAAATGGCCAGGATGGTGGCCGAAATACTCAGTTGGTGCAACTTGTCCAGCGTGCGGACAGAGACACTCCGTTAGGCAATACAAGGGTGCCAGGGGGGCAACAACAGGCTACGAGTGACCGTGGTGAAGACGATAATAGCCAGCCATTTCACATTGCCCGCCTCCCTCTTGGTTATACCCTCCCGGCGCCAGACCTCCCTGCTCCCAATACGAACATAAACAACCAATCTTTGCTTGTACAGCTGGCTGCGACTCTAGCAAAGGCAGTTAGCGGAGGCTGAACTTGGGCGCAGCTATTTGCGATTTGGGTACGGCAGCTTCTTGGAGACATATATTATTAGACGAAAAGCGGAGCTTTCTCCTGAAACCTGGGGGTCAAGTTAACAGTCCCCTAGGTTTATGGTGAATAAAAATTTTATATTATCATTTGGGTAACCGCGCGCTTGCAAGCTCTCAATAACCGTTCCACGGAATATATTCTTTACCATAAACCCCGAATTAAAAGTAAGTTTGGCCTCAGGAGGCGCGTTCTTCCTCAAGACTCACTGTCGGTCCGTCCCAGGCCGTACAATATACCTATTATCAGCTAGCGATCCGCTAAGCCCTAGGGTCTTGAGCAAGATCTTTGGTCACCTGGAAACCCCAGATTTTGGTGCGCACTAAGAATCAATTATCAAAATGTCGTCAACAACTCGCTAGAGGCGTTCGCAAAGCGGTACTACAAGAGCATCTCCCTACTTGTCACACGTGGTAGTCTTCATCGGATGGAAGAACACGCCGCTCATAATATCCTCCGGACTTCCGTTCAAGGGATTTGGATTGACCCAGCCCTGTTCGAAGACTGATACAACTTGACATATACCATCCTTTCGAGTTTGGGATTAGGTCAAGAAAATGTTGGAAAGGGACGAAGGCAGAGCTCGAGGCTCGCTATACAACATCCCAAACCAAGAAACCAGACCACGGCTGGATTTCTGCGTGTGGTTGCTCTTTGATGTCTGGGTCGTTGGAGAATACCATAGCAGGATGGAACTATGCTATGCCTTTATTGCTTTCGCTATATACTCATTTTAGGCATTTGCATATGGAACACTTTTTCCGGTATTATCAATCAATAAATAATAAATCATAACACATAACACATAATACATAAAAAGGGTATCGCATCCCAAATCTCCAAACAAAACACCAAATCCCAAATCACCGCCGACTACTATAATCACTACCCCCACCATAAGCAAGGGGATCAACATGCCTAACTCCACCCCTCCTCGACCTCCTTGGCGGACGCGGCGAAACATCAGAAGGGACACTTGACTCCTCCTCCTCGACCTCAATAACATCCTCATCGCCAGTGGTAGAAGTAGCCAAAGACTCCTCTACAATGACGCGATCATGTCTCGATGACGGACGACGTCGATAACTATCCCGGAAACTATCCCTTTCCTCGGCGACCTCGATGACGTCGCGTCGCCGTCGCGCAGCGGCTAAGTCGCGTCGACTATGCACATCCACGATCTCTTCTTCGTCCATGGACATCGACATCGATATCGATGATGAGGTTGGGGCTGCGACACCGCCTCGCGCAACGCCCCCCGGGTTCACCGCCAGGAAGAGTACGTACATTAGTAGTACGAAGCCTGCGACGCTGCCCAGTACGATTCCCACTACTGTGCCTGCGGCGGGACTTGTGTGGAGGCGCCCGTATGTTGAAGGGATTGAGATTGTTGTGTAGCGCTTTTGGAGGGAGGTGTCTGTGTGCAGAAGGTTCGGGTTTAGGTCTCTTGTGTTGAGGTTGGGTTTCGTCGGGTCTAGGTCGAGGGCTTCGAGGGGGTGGGACGACATGGTGTCTGGTTGTTTATTTGTTGGTTTGTTGGTGTTCGGTTGCGAGAATGAATAGATGTCGAGATTATTGTGAGAGGGTTTTGGGATTTCGATTCGAGCGAATGGGTGGTTTGAGGTCAGCTTGCGTGCGCTTGTGGGGATTGGTATACGCGATGTCAGAGTGGGTTATGTTGGAATTATGGGAAATATGGAGTATGGAGTACAATGATAAAAGCTATTAAAAATGATCAATTGAAAAGCGCAAGGAAATAAGAAAAACGCAAAATGTCCAAGCAAAGAAGAGAGGAGGTTGGGGGTGGCTGGGATCTGCGGATGCGGAGAAGTGGGGGATGACCTTTGAAGCCCTACTTTTTGATACTTGGGACATTTTGGACAGTCTACGGAGTAATTATCATTATATTCAAAATAACACTAAAGACAAATACTTTGACTCATTCCCTTTGTATCATATGCTCACAGAACTATTCATTCATGTACTTGCCAGCACCTAGTAAGCCCCCTTACGCTTCTCATACTTAGGCTGATCCACCGACTCAACCTTCAGCGCCGTCAGCACAGGGGTAGTATGAATCAAGTCGAAACTCTCCAACTTGGCACCATCTGACTCAAGCACCCACAGAATCAACCCCAAATAGTTGGTACCCCGGTAGTTGAGAATGCCCTCAGGAACAGGGAAGCTCGTCTGAGGACCGATATTGTTCACATACTTGCCATACTGGTATCCGTTGACATAAAGCTGGACACGGTAAGCTGCCGGCGACGAGGTGGAGTTCCCAAAGTTAAAGTACAGAGGAACATCCCAACCCTCCTCAACGTTCAGATCAAAGCTTGCACTGTAGAATTTGATTCCAGGCGCCGACAAGCCGTCGAAGGGGCTGTCAGATTTCCAGCTCTGGGTCGGCGGCTGGGTCTGGTGGAAGCCCTGGCGCTCGGCGTAGAGACCACCTTCATTGAGCGGGCCGCGCACTTTGTCTAGGTAATCCTCGCCGCCCAGGTTGCCGGTCAGCTTCCAGGTGATGTCACTTGCAGAGCGGCCGGACAGTTCATAGTTGAGGATACCGCGCGGGTTCTTCATCTGGTCTTCGCCGATGATCCAGTTTTCGTTTAGGCCCATGTTGTCCACGACCACGGTGAGCACATACGACTCGTCCTTCTTCAGGGTTGGTAGTGTGTAGGTTCCGTTGTGGTCGTCGTCGGTGTCAATTCCACCCCATGATCCGATGTGGTTCTCGTTCAGCCAGACGGAGCTTCCGAATGCGCTGCCGCCTTGTGTCTGCGCAAAGAAAGTCTTCTCGTCGCCCGTTGCGACGAAGTGGCCCCGGAAGAGAAGGGTTCCGGTGTGGAAGCCGTAGTCAGAGGCGAATAGCGAGGTTGGAGTCTTGAGTTTAAAGATGCTGTTTTTGGTGGCTTGGTCTGCAGAAACCCATGCGGAGTCATCGTACGAGCTTTGGATCTCGGGAAGAGTATCAATAGACTTCCACTTCAGACTCTTCAGAGTCGGAAGTTCGATCTTCGGCGCTGCGTAAGCAACGCTGCTGGACCAGATTCCGTTCTTGTCGACCTTGACCTGCGCTTTCTTGCCGTTGATGACGAGATTCTTGGCCTTGGGTGGGGCGCCAATCACCTCAATCGGGGTGGTGGCGTTGAAATCAGCAGTGAGATGGAGGTCATCGCCCTGCAAATAAGCAGTCCGCACAAGGTAGCCGGCCTTGATGATGATGGACGAGGCGGCGGCCTTTTGGGAGCTATACCCAGGGCTTGTTCCCTTGGTTGGGACCTGAGGAACCCAGTAGTTGTAGGCAGAGTTTCGATCTAGTAGTTCAGTTAGTTATGATGAAGCAGGGCGGTATCTGAGAGAGGACTTACCCAGAAGAACGATCTTTAGATCACCCACTTGCACGATACGGCGAGTAGTGTCGACGTCCCAGCCGATAACAACCGCCTTGCCCACCTGCTCAGTGGTGATGCTGGATGATGACCCTTCAATGACCGAGGCTTTCGACTTGGAAGATACAGCAAACTCGTGGTGCTCACCAGGGCCGCCGTACAGCACAAGAATCTTGGATTTACCAGACTTCGTCCAGGTAAACACTTCAGCAGAGGAATAGAGGACGTTGGTGCCCGCCACATCATAGTCAACAACATGAACCTTGGAGTCGCGGCCACTGAGAGTAAGGCTTCCGCCAAGCTGGGGGATAGTCATTTTACCGGCGCTAGTAGGAACCTTGAGTTTGTAGTCAACAGAACCTTGGCTCGAGTAGTCGGAGTGTCGGACGACGAAGAAGGAAGAAGCCGTTCTGTTGCCTCCGAGCAGGGGAGTCACGGCTAGATCAGACGAGGTGGTGTACTTGGAAGTGGTCAAGGCTCCTGGTGTTGAGACAAGGTACGCCGGTGACACTCTAGCAAAGTTGGCAATCAGCTTCAGCTCACTGTACTTCTCGCGGGTGACGTTGCGAGATTCAGTAATCGGGGAACCATAATCATAGGATGTGTATCCACCGGGGTGGCCCAGGTTGCCCCAATTGGTACCACCAAAGGTCTATAAGAGATTAGAATTGGCAAGCATGATAGGAGGTCCAGGACATACCATGTATAGGTTGAGGATCGCAACTTGGAAGCTGAGGTTGTTCTTATAGAACACTCTCTCGAACTCATGGTTCAGAAGGGCAGCACACTTTGTGAACCCGACACCTCCCCAAGGATCGAAGGCACCAGCTTGGAACTATACTCCAGTTAAATGATTGATAATACACACGGGGGGGCATCCATATATCTTACCTCAATCAGAGAGTATGGAGTAGAAGGACTCTGTTTCATGTGTGTGGTATAGAAATCAGTGGGCAGTTTACCCTCTGGCCAGGTTGAAGGTTTCGCGCAGTCAAACCCAAGAGGGTAGCTGTCATGGCCGTAGATATCCACAGCCCCCTCGCCAGTTCCAGGGGCATTGTGGCCGCCAGGATTGGCATCGTTGCTGATAATAGGCACAACAATCCCAGCCTTGTGAGCCTGGTCCTGCACGTATTGCATAAAAGCGCCATCTGGGAAATCTTCGTATCCACAGCATGCGCCACTGTACTCATTCTCGGGTTGGAACAGAATGATAGGGCCTCCGTTGGTGATTTGACCCTTGGCCATGGTTGCGGCAACATTGGCCATGTAGCTAGTTAATGTCAGTATCCACGGTGGTTCCAATTTTGTATCATGGCAGAGTCTCGTACTTGTCAGTCGCCTTCAGGAAGTCTTCATCGCTACTTCGCAGGGTCCCATTCACGCGCTGAAGCCATCCCGGGAAACCACCACCCGATGCTTCAGCATTGACGTAGGGACCAGGTCGCGCCAGAAGGTAGATGCCAGCCTCTTTGGCGGCGTCGAAGAATGGCTCTAGAGCGAAGATTCCCTCGGCTGTATACTCACCTGGCTTACCTTCCAACAGGGCCCAATCGGTATAGAAAGAAACGCAGTTGAATCCTAGAGCCTTGATTTTTTGGAACACATCAATCCACAACGATGGAACAGGCAGACTGCAGGGGCCTTGATCAGTCTAATTCTTTCCTTGAAAATGTAAAAGCTAATTGATGTATTTAACTTACCGATATGGGTGGATTTCACCACTAAAGAGCATGATTCTCTCGCCATTGACAAAGAGAGACTTGTCATCCCAAGTGACCTATACAATGTGCTTGTCAGCACAACCATCCGAACCCAGAAGCCAAACCAACATACATATTTCTGGAGCAAGTCCCGCTTAACAGGATCCGGGTGCTCTGTGATAGTAAAGCCATTCATCGAATGGCTAATGGCAGCACCAGCAGCCTGGGCCGCCAGACAGGCAATAGCCCAAGAGGACGAGAGCTTCATAACTGTCTCGGCAGTTCACACAGGAGTGAAGCGGGGTTTAGGGACAGAGGGAAGAAGCAGCACTTGGGTTTAAATGTAATTTTATTGTAATATAGGGGTTGCGCCATTCATATACAACATAGTTCGGAGAATCGGGGCATCATTAGCACGAATCAGCTAACATACGATTGCTATACTAGTGCATAAATGGCCTGCAATTGACGTAGTACTGTAGCGAAGCCCCCCTCTTTTCTTTTAAGTCAGGCCTTTCGTCATTCCCCGAGACAAATTGAGGGGTGACCCGGATGCTCCGTGGTGCATATGCGAAGGGGTTTACAGCATGTATCTGCGGCCATACTGAGTATTTTGGGTATTGTGGAAGAAGTGAGGGATGTTCTGAATAAAACGAAAGGGATTATTCCCATAACTCTAACTATTGGAATGTTCAACGGGCAATCTTTCTACTATAAGAGGCAATGCCAATGTGCATAGATTCCGGTGTCAGCCAAAAGTGCCACGGCCATACGCCCTTACTGTCCCCAGTAACCGGACCGAAGATCCCCAGCTCCCAAGGTTGCCTTTTGCCGGGGCATGTTTTTGCCGAATATCAGATACCAGGAGATTTGTCGAAGATGTGATGTCTTGATTTTTCTTTTGTACAGCTTTCCATTCTATATCAGTCCGATCTAAGGGGTTCTACGGAGGACGTAGAGTATCCCCTTACCTATTGCCAACCCAATATTAACCCATTTAATCCCATAACTTGCAAGCAAAAGTAAACAATTCTCCTGCGGGGAAGTTGTGGGGGCCCGACGATCCCTGTTGTGATATCAAAAGTCTACCGATGTTTCTCCGATGCAGTTCACTCGGGAAATTACCAAAAGGTGGTCCGGAAAAAAAAAAAAGGTACAGAATTCATGATATTGGCTTTTTGGTACAGCATTGAGATCCCCATATTAGCATGTAAAATCAGAACCATCTACACGGTGGTGTTGAATCGATCCTCCTCATCGCCATCCTTGGTGTATGTCTCACGATCATCCACGTCGTCCTGCGCTTCCTGTCCAACCTCGGCATTCTCTTCCTTCAACGCGACGTCCTCAGCCTCGGCGGTCGGCTCAGCCTCGCCAACCTGCTTCTGCGTGGTGTTGATCAGAGGTGTGGAGTCATTGAAAATACGCAGCAACATGGCACGGCGCTCTTCCTTGGGAAGCATAAGGTTCAAAGAATGGAGAGATCGCCACAATGGCAGAACCATGGCCTCACTGTAGATTATGTTAGTAAGATGCAATATTATTCGAATGAATGTAAGAGGGAAAAACTCACGGAAGACCATCATCTCCACCGGTTGCTTGAATGCGAAGAATACTGCATCCCATGGGAATGTCCTTCACTTGCTCGCCAATCTCGCCCAGAGCCTTCCAGCCATCGTCGGTGACCTTGGGGAACATCTCCACAAGGAGGCGACGCAAAGTCTCCCTCTTAGTCAGGATGACGGACCGTTCAGGGCCCAGCCAAGGCTCGACGATTTTCAAGCCATCGGTCTGAACACGCCATCTGCAGACATTCTCGCGCTGCGCATCCTGCTTGACGAACATCTTCACACCGCAGTGGACGAACTTCATGCCCTGGCCTTCATTGCAGGTAAGAATGTCCCGGCCCAAGGCACTGGTGTAGTAAACTGTGCGGGTAGGGAGACCTTCCGCATTGCGAACCATGAAGCGATCACGGGGGAATCGCTCCGACAGTTTGTAAAATTCGTAGATGGAAACAAGCTCCTCGTGGTTGGGATCAAGGTACTTGAACGGCTCCTCTTGACGGGGACCTTTCTTCTTAAAAGGCTGTGCAGTAGCCGCGGAGGGAACAGGTGTGCTGTTACCAGGCGTTTCAATGCCAGTTCCCACGGCAGGCGCTGGAGGGTGCACGGGCCGGTCACCGACAAGGACCTCTCTACCATCGTCGAGTTTAGTCCTCTTAGCAGGAAGTTCCTCTTCGAGGTCATCTGCATCCCGCTTTACGGGAGAGACAGGGGCTGCGTCAAGAGTAGCAGAGTACGGAAGTTGGTGGGCGGCCTCAGCAACAGAAGCATTCTTAGCGAGTTCATCCTGGGCCTCTTGGTCGGGAGTGACCAATTCATCCAGCGACTCGAGCTTCTCCAGAGGCTTTCCGTCAGTCTCGTTCTTCTTGGAATCAAGCTCTGCAGCAAGAGCTGCAACGGAAGCCTTGGGGATAACGTTGCTGCTCTCCGGCTTAGCCTTGATTTCGGAGGTCTTCTCAAGGACTGTGATAAAGAAACCACCAGTGTCCTGCTGGTGAGGGTAAACACGCATGCATCGGTCAAGCGGCAAGTTGGCAGCCTCGCCTGTCGGGGCGAACATGCCCTCTGCAAGTCTGGCAAGGCCGTTGATGCCCTCCTGGTCTCGGTGCTCCTCAACCTCCTGCCAGTTGTTCCACATGCGGCCCTCTCGGTCCATCACTTTCCATTTATGCAGACCGGAAGCTCTTTTGAGACCGGGCAACTCCTGGCTGCAATCGACGATCTTAACGTTGGCAGCGCCACCGCAGCGTTCAATTGCGGAGGCGACAACAGCCTCGTTCTCCACAGGGTTCAGACTGCAGGTTGAGTAGACGACCCGTCCACCGACCTTCAGCATCTGCAGAGCGCGAACCAAGATCCGAGACTGAGTGCTGTAAAGTCCCAGAGCATTGCCAGGGGTCCAGTCCTTCCAGACACCGACGTTCTTGCGTGTGGTGCCATCACCAGAGCAAGGAACATCTGCCAGGACGCGGTCGAACTTCAAGTATCTGTTCTTGGGTTTGCTGCCGTCGGCAGTGGGCAGAGGAGGCAGCTTGATGGAGGGGAACATTGTGGCATCGTGGTTGGTAACAATCAGGTTGGGCGAGCTCAGGCGCTTCATTTGGTGAATAAGCATGTGAGCGCGCTTGTAGTCGCTATCGTTGGCAATCAACAGGCCGGTGCTTCGGCCGTCATCGTTCAGTCCTTCGGGGCCGAGGGGTTCAGGTCCAGCAGTGCCGTTCTTGATCTGTTCAGTGACTTGTGCAATGGCATCCTCCTCGCCTGCATGAAGCAGCTCCATCAGCTGCGCAGACTTGCTACCCGGCGCAGCGCACATATCCAACACAGTCATTCCAGGCTTAGCGTCGATAAGGAGAGGAGGAATCATGCTGACAACCTCCTGGCGGCTGATATTTCCGACGTCGGTCTCGGCGACAAGGAACTTCTGGAACGAGGCAAATGGCGCAAATCGTCGGATAACATTCTTAGGAGTGGTCATGGACCAAGCGAGCTGATCTGGGTACCATGAAACTGGGCGCGGAGGCTCGACGAATTCGTCCTCGTATTTGATAGAAGTAATTTCGGGAATGTGGTGGTCGATAAGACGCTGCTGAACAGCCAGCGCATGTCTAACAAAAAGTCACACAGCAGTTAATACCAATTGAAACCTCCCGAAGCGCGAATCGCGAAAAAGGCCCAGTTGTGACTTACCCTCGAGAACCAGTGAAACGGAAGCTGTTGGGAAGATCCTTGCGCATGGTAGCCCAGAAAAGCTCTTTTTCCTCCTCCGGGAGGAACTCAGGTTCATTGTAGTAACGCTCGAACTTCTCATTCTCTCTGGTAATATCTTGCCATTGAGCGCGCGTACGGCCTGCGCCGCCGCCACCGCCGCGGCCTCTACCACCCTGCAGGAAAGGAGACATGGTCAGTACAACAAACACCTCATATAGCTCGTATGGAAGATGAAATTACCTTTTTGCCGCCGCGTTTTCCCATTGTTATGATGTGGTGAGAGTTACAGGAAAGTGTACTTCAAACAAAAATGCCTTCAAAAAATCTCCCGATCAAATGCGGGATGGTTATGTAATCACATGATCGACCGCCGCAGGTGGGCAGAGTCGAAACATGATCCTCAGCTCCAGAGTGGGGAATCCCGCGAGATATTGTTTGGTGTCCGGGTTGTGTCTTTGGGCTGGATACCGGCGAAGTGATTCAGTTATAATCTGCGGTCCTGGGGTTGGGAACGGTGGACTGGTCCATTTGAAATCGATGTACTCCGCTGACATCTCCGAGAGCCACCTTTCGACTCGGAAAGTGAATCTGTCGGTGTCAATCGTGTCGAAGAACTTGACTGAGGATACCTCCTGTTTTGTCTCCATCCAGAGCTGTCTGAATCGCGTGATAGCTGCCTTATCAAAGGGGTCAATCAACTGTGCGGGCTCATCACCGTTGCCAAAGAGGCCCAGCTCCCGAGCTTGCTGGTTGGTGGCTCTGATGCATACAGTGTGCAGGGAGATAATACATGTCTCCATTGAGGAAAGGACTTCCCATACCAACGACTTTGGGATATCGGACCTATTACGGAAACGCAAAAAAGGGTGGACGACGTCCGCACTGATAGAGACCTTTTTGCACAGAATAGGAACTTTCATCAAGTCGAGCAGGTCATCCTCCAGTCTGCGTCTTTGCTGGGGTGTGATAATCTCAGGAGCATTGAAGTGAATAATCTCAGCAGACTTCCACCACCATCGAGCGTCCGTCATGCAATCCGGCGCAAGAGTAACACCTTTGGGAAGCTTGAATTTGGCCAAAGCTATTCGGCGGGATTCCCAACAGGCATGAGCCATGGCTGGATACTTCCTGTTAAGGATCCATGCCTGTCTGAGGTCTTCTTCTGGTAAGATATCTGGATCGCACGGCTCTCCGACCTCAACGACTCGCGCTGGGAGCGCAAACTCCCAAACCAGCTGCCGCAACTCGGCTGGCAACGTGGCGAATCGCGCCATGATGAGAGAACCTCAGTCACTAAACCAGCAATGTCAGTTATATGAAAACAGTACGGAAACACAGTGGTGAGAAAATAATCACCAAATGAAGATATTGAGGCCACATACAAGAATTTACGAATTGGACCGAGCCAGCAGAGATGCCAATCGTCAAAGTAAAGTACCTAGATAGATACTTAGGGGTTGAGATCTCGATCACAGCGGAGTAGAGCAAGCGAAGGGCAAATGATGAATTTGAAGACCTGTGAGATGGCGGAAACAGGAGAACATGGGGTTTGATGTGGGAAAGCGCAAGCTGTTAACGTTGGAAGAGAGCGACATGGATGAAGCACACTATGCGATGGAGCCAGGTACAATGGCGATGGCGACAGCGACGACAATACGACGACAATACGCTGGAGAAAAACAACTTCGCAGTGCACTGGAAGAAATAGAACAAACAAAGGAGATAATTGGTCTGTTTGCTGCAAAGGCAGCAAACTATATAGTCTACTATGGCAAACCATTAATTGCTATTTCACACACGAATTTGGGATCTAACAGCCCAAGGCAATGATTGATAGTACATTCAAATCAAAGCCGCCAAAAATCCAGTTTTCCTGGAGCATTCAGCAGCTATTTCACACGCGATCATACTCTAGAAAAACTTAAGAGATCATGCGGGACATGTCTCCACGGATGCGCTGGTAGTCGAGGACACCCTCGATGCTGCCAACAGCGCTCATGGCGAGGTCCTGATCCCACAGCTTGCGGGTAGCGAAGTCCATAACGTCCTTCTCGGTGATCTGGCTGACAGTACGCTCAATATCCTCAGCGCTCAGGCGGCGGCCAGTGGTGATGATCTGGCGACCGATGTCCTCAGCGACGGCGGTGGTGCCATCGAGAGACAGGAGGATAGAAGCCTTAAGCTGGGCCTTGGCACGCTCGACCTCGGCGGAGGTGACGTTGTTGCACAGGCGAGACCACTCACGGAGGGTGAAGTGGATCAGGTCATCGAGCTGAGTAAGGTTCTCGCTGACAAGGTAGATACCCCAGAGACTAATATGAAGTCAGCACGTTTTCTATCAAATACATGGATTATCAACAATAAAACTTACCCAGTGTCGCTGTAGCTGGTGGAGAAGCTCATGAAGCTGTTAGCGAGGTTGTGGTGGCTGACGTGGGAGCTGAGCTTGCTGCCGAGGAAGGGCGACTGGCCCATGGCACGGTCCCAGTTACCGACAATGGCCTGAGTGACCAGAGCGGTGAAGTAATCATCATCCTTCCAGCTAACACCCTCGACGGCGAGGGCGATGTGAGCGGAGGGGATGGTGTCGTCGCGGAGACGGACCTCGGAGCCGATGAACTCGGGGGTGCGCTTCTGCTCGGCAGTGAGCGCCAAGGCAGCGGAGGTAGGGGGCTTGCTGGGGAGGCCACCGAAGTGCTCCTCAGCGAGTCTCACGAGGCTCTCGTGGGGAATGCCACCAGCACCGACCAGGACCATGCGGTCAGCAGTGTAGTTGGTCTTGATGTAGTCGGTCAGGTTGTCCCGGGTGATGGTCTGGATGTTCTCCTTGGGGCCGAGGATGGTGCGTCCAAGGGGCTGGGTCTGGTAAGCGGTGGCGTGAAGGTGGTCGAAGACAACCTCCTCGAGCTGCTTGTCAACCTCCTCCTGCTCGCGCAGGATCACATCGCGCTCACGCTCAATGGCACCAGCCTCGAGCTTAGAGTTCTGAAGGATATCGGCGAGGATGTCGACGGCCTTGGGGACATCGTTGTTGAAGGCCTTGGCGTAGTAGACGGTGTTTTCCCTCTGTAGTCGCGATCAGTATTTGGTTTGGTAGACGTTGATGGGTGGTTTCCCGGGTCGTACCGAAGTGTAGGCGTTGAGGTGAGCGCCCATGTTCTCGATCTCAAGCTCCAATTGGTGCTGGGAGCGCTTGTTGGTGCCCTAGTCATATTCATCAGATAAAAGCGCTTCGTGGTTTGAGGTTTGTGTGGTCGAACCTTGAAGGCAAGGTGCTCAAGGAAGTGTGCAGTTCCGTTGGTCTTGTCAGTCTCTGCCCGGCTACCGGCATCGATCCACACGCCGACCGTCGAGGTTTGAGCCCATGGCGAGTGATCAGTGGCGATCTAGAAGCAAGTTAGCTAAATTGCGATGTCATTGAGATGAGTTGCTTGGTCGTACAGTGAATCCGTTGGAGAGGGTGGTGGACTGGGTGGTGGACGGCAACGCAACCGGCGACGCAAAGCCACGCTTCACGGGCTGGATGGACTTCAGGGCCGCACGAGTGCGGAGAGCCTGGTTCAGGTTGAAAGCAAGGCGCCGAGAAGCCATTGAGAACGACTTGTATAGGTGGAGGGAGGGGGGAAGGGGGAGAGATGGAGAAAAGAGCTGATGGAGACACCCTGAGGTTGAGGTTCCGAAGTCTGAAATTGTTCGCCCAGCTCAGCCAATTACATAACCCGCTTTTCCAAACCGCCCTTGACATCCCGAATACTTCCTTACTCTGCATTAATTCGTGATATGGGCTAGAATACTGTTTAAATAGGCCTATATATTATCTTTATCGACCTTTATCATGTCAAAATACGACTTGCTTGATGTTGCGGCATCCCAATTCGCCTTGTTTTCCGATCATTCAATTTCGGTCATCCAATTTCGTGCCTATTGATTGGCTACATGCCCTCCGTCTCATACAAACCGGCTTGCAAATTGTCTAATGTTCTCCTCCATCGAAATATCCGCTGCGAAACCCAACTTGAAAGCACGAGCGGTATCAAATCGAGGAGTCCATGATTGCACAATCTTGTCGGTAGCAGCATCATATTTCTCCTCCACGAGAGCCCGACGCTCCTTACCACCAACTTCCAGCAAAGCATCCAACATCTGCTGAATACTGACCTTCAACCCAGGAAGATTAACAGATCTTGAGTCTCCAAATGCCTCTTTGGGCACGTCACGCGCATGAATCAAGTTCTTGACAACAGTGTGCGGCGAGCAGATCCACATCTCCGTTTCCCTGGCCACAGGCAGAATAGCCTTCTTACCGTGGAAGGGCTCGCGAATGATATCACTAGCGAAGCTACTGGCAGCCTGCGTGGGCTTGCCAGCTCTTACTGTCACCGTAGGCAGGCGCACGCACCGGCCATCCAAGAATCCGCGTCGCGAGTAGTCGTTCAGCAGTGTTTCAATAATGAGTTTCTGCGATCCATATGAGGAAGATGGCATGGGTGGGAAGTTTGTCTCGTCTATGACGAATCCTGGTGGTGCAAGGCCGTAGACTGCCAGTGATGATGTGAAAACCACCTTCACTCCGGGCATGGTCGCTCGTAGTCGGTCCAGAATGTATCGTGTTGCGTCGAGGTTGACGCGGATCCCCAGTTCGAAGTTGGCCTCCGAGCCGCCGGACATGATACCGTGGAGGATGTAGACGGTCTCGTAGGGATTGGATGCACTGATCAGTTCGTCGACCTCTTTGGTGGAGGTGAGGTCCGCCTTGACACAGCTGAGGCGGCTTGCGTGCTGTGCAGCTGACTCTGGGATATCGGGCTCAACGATATCGGTGATTGTCACGGTTGTCGTAGTTGGTGTACTTCCGAGGAGGGACGCCGCCAGTTCCTGGCCGACATAACCCCCTGCACCGGTGATGAGAATCGACATGATGGGTATAGGACAACGTAGTTGGGGTAGTTAGGTCAATTGATCAGCTCAGTCGCGTTGTTGATAAGAGGGCGGTTCAATGAAATAGGAGGATATTCAACTATGTAGAACGGAAAATGGATGTGTTCCCATTATATAGTAACACACCTTGCGGGGTTGAAGCGGAACTTGTGCCTCTCCCCCACGCTCGTTCAGTCATGATAATTCCCCCGTTAGCCAATGGTATTATCATATCCCACGAATATGACCGCTTAATCCAGGTCTCACGCATCAATTCCGAGTCATTTTCTTGGTGCAAGCCTCGGTGAGAAACCCGGGTCCCGGGAGGCCCGGCGCAAGTCCGAGAATGGGATTTAGGACAGCGAGATGAGCTAGAGAAACACGTGAGCGAACTTTTTCACTCTTAGACGATAGTAATAATTAGCAAAATGTTGTTTCTTTGTTAGAGATTTTCTAGAGCTATGTCATATATGATCTATATCAGTCGACGGAAGACACTTGCAGAACAAGCTTAGGACCCTTGAAGACTGGAAGCTACATCTAAAATACTTGCTCAAATGTTGCCGGCGAATGTTAGCAGGACTAGGATCGCTTGTATTGGCCACTGGTTGCTATCTAGGTACGGATATCATACGCTAACCAGAGCTATCTCATCACCTCAGATCAAGACACTCAGTATGACACATTCCAGCGTGTAAAATTCATCGAAAAGGAAAACTAAATTTTAAGACGCAGCCAAAAGTACATAGGCGGAAATACCTGTCACAAGAAAGGTGGAAAACATTCGATACATCACAGAACACGAGACGCCGAGGGGAACATCAAAAGGGAATGGACATGACCAGAGACTAGAGATTAAAACCTTTATGCGGTGCGCTTGTAGACACCAGCGACGATGCAGTGGTCACGCTCGAAGGGCTCGAGGGTCAGCTGCTCCTTAGGCTTGATCTTCTCCTCACGCATCTTCTGGACCTCCTTAGCGAACACAACCTCGGGCTTGGCTGTGCTGTCAATACAGTTGGCCTTGATGGAGACAATGACACCACCCTCGGCCTTGAGGAACATGTGGGCGTTCAATCCGACAATACGGGCCTGATCGGGCTGGGCAACATCGGCAAAGATGACATCAACCATGGGCACGAGCATACGGTAACGGAGAGGGTGACGGGCATCCTCAACGATGGGGATGACGTTGGTGCGGTGAGTGGCCATGCCGATCAGATCACGGCCAGAGCGGTGAGAGAACTCGACGGCGTAGACGTTACCGGTGGGTCCGACAATATCAGCGACGTGAGAAACGGAGGTACCGGAGGCACCACCAATGTAGAGAACCTTGGAGCCGGGCTTCATGTAGATGTCATCAAGACCACCGAGAACACCAGCGGCCAACTAGAAAATGGAAAAAGGCGTCAGAAAGGAAGGACTAAGCAACAGACAGCCATGGCTATCGGGTGATATTGAATAATTCCGAGAAAAATTCAACAGAATCACCGACGATGCCATGTCTCAGGAAAAGGGAATTTACCTTAGAACGGAAGGGGTTCCAGACACGGTACTCGTGCTTGGTGACAGCACCATCCTCAGCTGCGGGACCCTCAACGGAGATGCGCTTCTCGCCGTAGACAGCAGTTCCAGGCGTAAGGTTTTTGGTGACAAGCATGTCCTCCTTGCCGCCGCGAGCGACGAAGATACCGGCGTGACGGTGAGGCTCCTGTTCGCAAGAAAAAAAGACTCCGTAAGTGACTGATACCCATTTCCATGATAATTTCGAACACTTACAATGACAACCTTGGCACCACCACGAGCACCGCCGCCACCGCGGGGAGCACCACGGCCACGAGGAGCACCACGGCCACCACGAGGGCCACCGCGAGGAGCACCGCGACCACCTCCACGGCCACCACGGTCACCGAAGCCTCCACGGCCTCCGCGGGCACCACCACGGCCACCACGGTCGCCGAAACCACCTTCAACGAGTCAGCGAGGTGAACTGTAATGTCACAGCAAGAAA
This sequence comes from Penicillium sp. CF05, assembly GCA_002916455.1. Classification (NCBI taxonomy): domain Eukaryota; kingdom Fungi; phylum Ascomycota; class Eurotiomycetes; order Eurotiales; family Aspergillaceae; genus Penicillium; species Penicillium sp. CF05. The sequence goes on from PKQL01000003.1 coordinate 216,531, forward strand.
TAGTATCATGGCCATCGGTGCGGTAGAGTCACCAGCGAGACTTTGGGCCTTCATGCTTGCTGCTTCGAATAATGGACTGGACTGAACAAACCTCGACCACCGCCACGGCCACCGCGGTCACCACCAAATCCACCACGTCCACGAGGAGCGAAAGACATTGTATGTGTTTTGAGAAATAAAACTCGGTTGTAAAGGGAGTTAAAGGGGAGGGAGGTTAAGCTGTCGTTTCCGAGTGCTTAAAACCGAATGTAGTTGAAAATTGGAATAAAAGTTCCGTGGGAGTCGATAAAGATTGAGAAAAAATTGGCAACGTATCTGAGATAGTGGGATCAATCAATTCAAACAGAATTGGCCGCTAACTATCTGTCGGATGCGGATCGATACCGATGCTGCTCGTTGATGCGGTCGAGATTTTTTTTGCGCCTTTGGGATCTTTCAGAAAATCAGAACGGCGCTAGGTCGTTTTGGGTTTAGCGTATCCTCCGGGTGAGAAAGTCACGTGGAACTCTTCATCTGCTTATGTGGCACGTGATCTGTTAAGCCCTGCATTGTTTGAGATGGCATATTGTGATTGAAAAAACAACAAAAATGATCACTGGTATTGATTCTTTTGTAATGGTATGTCAAGCTGTTTGGTGAAGTAATGGGATCGACCAAAAGGTAAAGTTTCCTCTGCAAACCGCAAAATGGTGTGCTACTAGCGAATAAGCCCTGAGATGTGGATGAGAGGTGGATGAGAGACGTAACACTACGATCGACGAACATGAAGAATAACAATCCATTCCTCGGTCATACCTACAAGCTCATAATTGGTCATTGAATAAATAGTAATAGCAAAGTAAGACAGAGCCCGCCCCGCAAATAGAAAATTCGCATCCTCCGACCGAAGTCTTCCTTCTGTATGTACAAATATAACAAAAACAGTCAACTATTCCCCAAAAAAGTAGTAGTTTGCAGCGTATTGAATCTGAAATGCGGGTGGCATACCCTCGCAGGTTTTTGGCGGCGACCCAGCGGCAGTATTGACTCGATAGACACTCTTGTAGTTGCCTACTGTGCCATCGGTAGAAGTGAGGTAGAGCCAAGGCACAGCACCATACTGCCCTGACACTGCACCTGGGGGTGCATCGATTGCACCTCCCTTCTTGGTCATGACAATTCCATTGTGCTTTTTGGGTGTGGTGTTCAAGTTGAACTCGGGGATTGCATCGGTGAAGAAGTGGTGACCCATCAATACAAGGTTGGCTGGAGGGAACGAGGCATATTCGTTGGTTGGTAGGGGGATCCTGTAGGCAAGGTCGGGAAGTTTTGCCAGGAGATCAGGGTAGTTGGCTGCAATGCATGTGGCATTGTAGAGTCTTGCGACAGCTCCCACCGCCACAGGTGTAGATGTAGAAGTAGAGTCCGCACATGTATAGTTCTAGTTTTATAATGAGCGATGTAACTCAGCAAGGTACCTGAAGAGCTTATCATACCTGGGTGCCCCGTCCAAGTGCAACGTATCTGGGCTTTAGACCTGACGGGCCGGTCATTCCCGAAGCATGGGAGGGCAGAGCAATCTTGGAGGCTTCGCAAGCCCCTGGTACTCTAATGGAGTGTCTCGCGGTGTTGATGTACTGGCTCACTTTTCCATAGAATTCTGCGAGTTCATCGGTCCAGTCGTATGCATCGTTAAGGAATTGTGTTGGGGCAGCAAGCGATATTGCTGCCAGGCAGATGATGAGAGGAACAAAACGCATTGCTACTATGTGTGTATGCTAGCAGGTAGAGAAGTAGAGGGACAGTCAATGGCGTTGACCTTTTCTGATTGATCAAGGATTGTCCAGCAAGCCTTTGATGCAGGTCGTGTATGAAGATGAGAGAGAGGTAAACGTGTTGAAGAAAGGAATGACAAGGGAGGAATTGACATGATAAATTGGCCTGAAGGGCAGGATACATATAGATGCGGTGGGAATTGCAACTATCCTTCAATTCAAGCATATATCAAAGATAGTAACACAGGTCCGACTCGAAACAATGCTGTGCTATTAACAGATCGATGCAACCTGCAGGTACTAGCAGGGATTAAAGCTCAACCGCGGGCGCTCATTGGTAGATCGACGCGCCCAGGGCTGACCCTCCCAGTCTCTTTGCCTTCTGATTTGTCGTCAGCTGCAAACAAATTTTGATTAAAAGTCATGATAGCAACGCGCTAAGCAAAACAACGGGGTTTCCCTTGGCGGTTCGGTTGTAGCAGCTTGAACCGAGCCAATGTGGTGATCTATAAATTCCCCGGTGCTATTAATAAATCTGACTGAAGAACAGTGCCATGTGTGTTGGGCGGTTGGATATGCAAAATCATTGCCGGTACAGGTTAGTGTGCACCCCATGCTAGGTCCTACGATTTGTGCAGAACTCGGGAAATTGTTGCATTGGCTACATGGGGTCCCAGCACTTATCAAATTAGAGCTTGCTCATGATTTCAACCATGTCATAGTCCTAAATATTCAACTTATTAACAAAGTATCTAGGAATGTTGCCTGGATTGCGGAGGCTGGCATGGCGGGGTTTGACTTTCCCTCCGTTCCCCCGTCTTACTTCGGCCCTTCCAGGTTGCAGCGCACCAGCGCCTAGATAACGCCATCTTACACAAAGTTGCTCTGACCTTCATTATTATTTTAGTCTGCATCTATTCGCGTGTTTGCTGACACCTGTTTATACCAACTGCTGGCATTTTTGTCTGTTTTTTAAATTGGGCAAGCCTCTAGTGAGATATATATATCTGTTCCGCTATATTTCTCCGACACTAATGCACCACATTGGGAGCACGGCCTTATCCTCTTGTCTTTCTACATATCCTCACCGGCCGCACTGCTGCTCTATAGACATATATTTTTATATTATTTCCAATTGACCAATCAATCCAATGGAGTGAGTGTCAGCCAGCCAACTAGGTGTTGATAGACTGTTTGACTACACACATGGAAAGAAAGGGAAGTAAAGCTTCCGAGTTTGCAAGGAAGATCACGCTGATACTTGTGGGCAGAAGCTCAAAAAAGGCTCCATCTACCCGAGAGGCCAAGTAGGGGCATTCATAGCATTGGAAGGGGATGCATACTTAGGGCTTGGGTCTACTTCGAATACTCATATATAAAACTTCACCTAAGCCCACGACATCCCTTGGAAAGGCCCGAAATCTACATTCATCTCACTATATTGGTCACAGACACATGATATTTGCCAGAAATCGAATTTACACACGACGCAGCTCGACCCACATCCCAGAATAGTACAACGTGGAGTAACATTTAACCCAAAACGCCAGGAGTTATGATCAGTCATGAAGAGGGGAAGAAAATAATAAATAAAAAAAGAACTCCGGAGCTCTTCGCTGTGTAAACATCAGACAAAACCTTGGAATATTAGTTGAAACCTTCCTGCTGCCAGTCATCACCGTTCAGCTGACCACCACCACTCCCCGTATCCCCTCCGGCCCCACTGCTACTACCGTATGCAGCAGCAGCAGCGCTACCGACGGCGCCCATAGCGCTATGCTTCTCAATCTCCGTTGTGCTCATCATATAGAGCACAGTGAAAAGCAGAAGATGGAGTGCAAAGCAGTAACCAGCAAACAGATTCCTACTTGTCCGGTTGGCAAGAATGATTCGGGTGAGAGAGAAGACAATCCGCTCTGGTAGGCTCATGCGTTTGTATGCGCGCGTTGATTCACGGCCCCGGAACGCAGCAAACGGTGAGATTTGTGCCTCGTAGGCGTTCTGGTATCGGTCGAGGGATAGACCCGAAGGCGTGTCTGCAGAGGTGTAGACGGAAGTTGAGCTGGGTGTGTTTGCAAACGATGATGCAGATGTGGAGGCACCCTGACCACGATTGTAGGTCGAGACATAGCGAGTCTTTTCGTAGAGACTCAGGTTGTCCTTTTGGAGCGATGCAACTTCCTGTCGGAGGGACTTGACAGTGGCATATAGCTTTGACAGCTCTTCTTCGAGTTCGGCATTCTTCTTCTTGAAGCGGTCTCGTTGGGCCTGGATCATAGGTAGGAGGCCAGAGCCGCCGCCAACGGCTTCCCCTGCACGGATAGATTCCATGGTGTTCGCAGACATGGCACTTTGGTCAAAGCCAGAGATGATGGACGAGGTGGGCGATGATGCGCCCCGACGGGCAGAGTGGGGGTACCTTGAGCTGTAGGTTCCTGCAACAGACATCGCCGAAGACGGGAATGCATTTGCCGCCTCCTCTTGCACTCGAAGAAGGTCATTTTCAAGAGTAGTTGACAGGGTTCGTGACTTTTCCAGCTCTCCCTTCGAAGTCGAAAGCTCATTTCGCAGTGTTTCGAGCTGCCCTTGAATATCGCGGTGTGATACTCGCAGGAGAGTGAGATCATCCGTTAATTTCTTGTTCCGGGCCATAAGGAGTTGCTCCAGAGAATTCTTGTCTTTGGATTTAGCCCCCTCACCATTGATGTCAACTGCAGCACCGTCTCCAGCATCATCTCCCGCCTCATCGTCATCACCAGCTGCAAACTCAATTGACCTGATCATCTCCAGCTCCCGGCGGATCTCATCATAGTCGGCTACCTTTGCTAACCGCGTACGCAACTCTTCCCTTTCCATCGCTGCCTTTGTAGCTGCCCGCTCCGATTGAAGCAGTTTAGCTTCCCAGGTGTGTCGTTCTGAGTCTTTGTCAAATCGTGCAGCATCCAGTTTCCGAAGCAAGGAGGAGTTCTCTGACTGGAGTCGTTGATAATCCGGGTCGTCCTCGACAGAGACTGGACCAGATGCATGTGATGCAGCCTGAGCCAGCTCCAACCGCATTTGTTCATTACGTGCTTCCACGTCAGCCAATCTCAAGCTTGTTTTCTCTAAATCGGCAGAGACGAGTTCAAGTTCAGCTGCAGTAGCGCCGCTCCGGGAACCTTCACTATCACCGTCCTGATTCTCGCCCTCACCCAGGCGCTGGGAGACTTCATAGCTTGCTTTGAGTTCCTTGATCAATCGATCCTGGTTTTCCACTTTCTCTTCTAAAGTCTTCTCCTTTGCCGCCCAGTTGTTTGTCTTTTCTGTCAAGACAGCTTCCCACGATGCTTCGATTTCCTTAGCTCTTGATTCCTGGTTTTCCTCTAGTTTCTTCCGCGCAGCACGTTCCTCCTGCAGGCGTTTCTCTGTCTCCTCTTGTTGCCTGGTGAGACGATCCACTGACTTCTGCAATTGGTCGCGTTCTGAAGTCAGTTTGGGAACTGTATCTTCAGACAGGACAAGGGAGTCGACAGAAGCTTCCAGGAGTGGGTAGGGGTCCGGGGCCTCGGATAATGAAGAGTATAGCTGTAAAAATGAGGACGATGACGTTTTGCCTTGGTTGGTCAAGAGATCGATAAAGGACTGATAGGATTTCAGTAGTGATTTATACTCTGTGAGCTTAGATTCATCATCTAGCTTCTTGTAGTCTTTCGTCTTCTGCGCCAGTTCCTTTCTCTGCACGAGTGCATCGCGCTGGTGTTCAACGAGATCCGTAGCGGTCGTATCGAGCTTCGCGATAGTGTTGGTTAGATCAATCCCTATTATATGTCAGTAAAGTCTCGGCAACATGTAAGATACTAAATTACCTCTCCAGGCTGAAATGGCGCGTTGGAACTTGTTGGTCTCTTCGGTCAATTTGCTGGACATGGGTGATCCAGGTTGGCTATCATGTTGGTCCTGAGGAACCAAACCCTCTGTAATAGCAAATGAATCCATTGTCGGTCCTAACCCCAAGGGTCTGCACTGTCACCCCACATCAAATAGCAGTCCACCAAGGGGAAGACGGAGATCTGTTATCGCGAGGAACAGGACACGCGGCGGACGGGCCGATATTGTTCCGACTGTATGTGTACAACGTACGATCTTGGGGTTGGTGTTGGATACAGGTTTATGACAAATGTGAGTATCAAAGGCCAGAGGATCTCCAGTGACCTTGAACATGCAGGCTGTACAATGAGTGTGTTGTTTCAAGATTCACCCGAGGCACCCGTTTACAATGTACGGAAGGAGATAACGGTCACTTACAGAAAGGGGTGACCGCTTTAATGACCGCCATTCATGTCCTATATTAACATCACATTTAGAGCTTCAAGTTGCCAGTAAGAACCATAAGAAAGAGAATGAAGAATGTAATCCTAAAACAAGTTCAATTCTTGGAAAACTCAACCTTAGCATTAAATGCATAAGTTAGGATTACACCTTTAAAAGGCATCTGTAGATCACACCAGATTCTGCCAGATAAAAAAGCCACCAGTGTGGCCGTTGTCCTCTGCCATCAACTGTAGCCCTCTGAGCTTTGGCCCCAGCTACTGACCGCCCTCACATCGTCACTCTCCAAGCTTGCGGGGAGATGCCTGGAACTACAGCCTCATGATGGCTTCAGATGATGGAATTGGTCCCCGCAAGAGGCGCAAGGTCAGTCCGCCAGGGACTGTACCTTACCTGTTACATTCTCTCTTCGAGGACGTGCCGTTAGCGACCGAGCACAGCTCCGACGTCTACATCACCTGTGTTGAATACTGGAGTAAGCTTTATCTGTTTTGGTCGCAGGTGCTGCCTGATCGATGAACTCCGAGCTAACTCACATTGCACAGATGAAAATCTATATATTGGCACCTCTGCAGCCGAGATTTTGCATTTCGTATGCCTGCCGCCAGCATCCCCGGACGAAGCCGCCGAGCCTACCTTTATATTAGCATCCCGATTACCGATCCTATTCGCCCAGAGTCCCCCATCGGGCAGCGATCAAGAAGGTGTTCGACAAATAGTTGTCTTATCCTCAGTGAACAAGGCATGCGTACTCTGCAATGGCACTGTTACATTCTACATGCTGCCGGAGCTCAGCCCAGCTTTTGGAGCCACAAAGGTCAATAACTGCCGCTGGATCGGTGGTTTGGATCTCAACTTGGATGAAGAGGAAGGCGGGGATCCGACTGTTATGATTGCTGTGCAGAACAGGATCATGCTGGTCCAGATTGGGGATGAGGCGCGACGGATCAAGAAGATCGAGTTTCCTGGTTGCTTAACTGCAGCGCGAAGAGGAACAATCGCGTGTGCTGCGGATTCACACTCATACTCATTACTTGAAGTGGCACACCAGCAGAAGATTCCGCTCTTCCCAATATCCTCTTCGAATGAGGTCTTTGAGTCGGGGCACGTGGAAGATATGAACCCAGCACCGCAAACTCCGCTCAAACGCTCACCCTCTTCCTCTTACCCTACGTCCCCACCCAGTGATGCCTCAGGGCATGGCAGAAGTACTAGTTTGAATACCTTTGTGGGAATGCTCTCACCGCAGACACAAGCGGCCCAGCTAGATAGATCGCCGTCAGGGACACCTGATCCTTTTACATCTACTGGGGAACCCAGAAGATCAAGCTCGGAAGAGCGAGAGGCGAGGAGCTCTCCCAAGCCCCCCAGTGACCAAGACCCAGATAATAAGTCTCCTAGTAACGACAGCTTGAAGCCCTTACCACCTTTACCTCCGCCAACAAAGCAAGGCTCGAAGCGCCTCCAGCCCCATGTGGTGTCCCCAACGCCTTCTGAATTTTTACTTGTGACAGGAACCGAGGAAACAGAACCTGGCGTTGGGATGTTTGTCGACATGGACGGCGAGGTCGTTCGGGGGACAATCAACTTCCACAGATTCCCAAAGTCGGTTGTGATTGATACAAATGAGAATGATGAAATGCTCCAGGTTAGCGAAGATGCCAAAGAGGAGTTTGTTCTCGCTATAATCGAAGACGAAGACGCTGGGAAGTCTCGAACCAGACTCGAAATCCAGCGCTGGGATGATGACCCAGGGGAGACTGAGCGAACCAAGAGCTGGATAGATATACCATCTCCTGGAGAGCCACGAGCTACTCAAGTTGGCCTCCGACATACCCTCAGCCCTAGCCATCTTGAGCTCAATAAAATCGGGCAGCTCTTGCAGATGGTCCGCTTCAAAAGCCCCACGCTGCCCCCGCATGTGTCAATAACAGATTCAAGAACTCAAGCATCCATCGAACACTCGCAAAAGGAGAAGGAGCTGTTCGATTCGCAAGAACTGACCGACTCCGAGGGATCGAAGAAGAGTGACGGTTCAACAAGCCAGGGCTGGGAGTCTCAACGGAATAAAGAAGAAGCAAAATTTGCATATGGACTGGGCAAGGTCCAAAGCAGTCTTGTCGTGTGGTCAGGGTCTCAAATATGGTGCGTACCGCAGAATCCATTGATAGTCCAGCTGGAGGACACCTTGCAAAAGGCCCAGGAGACGGAAGAGAGCGAGCGCGTCGTGTTGCGTAGGGATGCGATTCTGGACTTGTTGCTCTCCGTTCAGGACATCGAGCCAAAGACCGAGGCCGAATTCATCGGATTGAGCTATGTGAAACAAAAGGCCAGCCTTATGCTTTATGGAGATCTTCTCTCCATGCAGTCGGATGTGCGCAATGCCACAGCAATCGATGGAACCGAGAAAGCGCTACTGGCGGGTAATCTCGACCCGCGTTTGGCATTGCTATTCATCCCTCTGTTGCGATGTGAGGTTTTGCAGGGGCCTCAGGGTATATGGATACATGCTGGGCTGGCAAGCATGGCGGAGAAATACATTGAACAGGTCGGAAAGATAGGCGTCGAATCCTCTGGATTGGATGCTGCTCGCAGTCCTGTTCTCAACATGGTGAAACGGTTCCTTCTTTCCTGGCAGCAGAAGCGGGGATATGGTAGTATCACCGATGAGACATATGTGTTGGATAGCACCGATGCCGCGCTGTTGCACCTGACCTTGGAACAAGATGCCTATCTGACGCAGGATCAGCGGGCAGCGTCGCCAATTCGCCCTGAGTTGAATAGGCTGGTTGACAATTGGAAAGGCAATTTTGACCGAGCAGTGATGCTCCTTGAAACATATAAGCGGCTCTATGTACTAAGCCGTTTGTATCAAAGCCAAAAGATGTCCCGAAATGTCCTCAAGACCTGGCGACGAATCGTCGACGGGGAGACTGACGCTGGCGGAGAGGTCTCCGCGAATGGCGTGGAGACGCAGATGCGCAGGTACTTGGTCAAGATCAAGGATGTGCAGTTGGTTGAAGAGTATGGCTCTTGGTTGGCTGGGCGAAACCCCAATCTGGGCATCCAGGTATTCGCAGATAATGCCAGCCGTGTTCGACTGGAACCGGCGGATGTTGTTGCTTTGCTGAAGGAGCGAGCTCCGAACGCGGTCCAGGTCTACCTAGAGCACCTGGTATTTGCTAAGAACGTGAGACTTCTTGTGGCCTTAGTTCATGCGCATCTAACTGACCTGTGAATACAGTACACGCAATATGCGGATGACCTGATCTCGTACTACTTAGACACGGTACTTTCCGTGCTCGAGTCATCCCCCGAAGCACGAGCTTCTTTGGCCGACTCCTACTCAACCTATCGAGCCCTGCGTGCCCCCAAACCGACATATCTGAACTTCATAATCGAGAACACCCCCGCAGAGCCCTGGTGGCAATCTCGACTCCGGTTACTTCAGCTGCTGGGTGGAATATCCAACTCCCAATTCACCTCGCAACCCCTCCCAACCGGAATCAGCTACTCAATCCCCAACGTCCTCACTCGCATCGAGCCATTCCAGAACGAGCTAGTCTCAGAATGCATTATCCTCGACGGCCTACAGGGCCACCACGGCCCGGCCCTCCGTCTCCTCACACACGGGTTAGGCGACTACGACTCCGCAATCCGCTACTGTCTCTTCGGCGGTCCGCGCAGCTCTTCTTCCTCTTCAACAGGCACCCCACCAGAACTAGCAGACTACACCCTACAATCAACGCTTTTCCGCCACCTGCTCGACGAGTTCCTGCACATCGAGGACCTATCAGACCGCATCGAGCGCACAAGCGATCTCCTCGCGCGCTTCGCAGCATGGTTCGATGTCCGCGAGGTCCTAGATCTTATTCCGGAGGACTGGAGCGTTGATATACTCGGCGGCTTCTTCGTGCACGTTTTCCGCACCCTTGTGTCGCAGACTCGTGAGACCCGTATCGAGCGTGCCCTTAGCGCGGGTCTGAACCTGCGCATTGGTGCCGAGTATATCGATGGCATGGAGAAGGTTGGACCCTGGGTCGAGGAGGCAGAGGGCGTGAGAAGGTTGAAGGATGCACAGCCACGACAGGTTTCCTTGCCAACTGATGACCCTGGCGATGGTGCTTCTGATGATTCCGCTGAGTTTGGAGAAACGGTGGGGCCAACATCTGGGGAAGTGGGCCAGTAGATCGATGATCGGAGGAGTGTACAGGATACGTATGTGAATATGTCATGTTGGCTTTTAATCTATGATACCTACGCAGATTGCTTCGATGCCTTTCGTGTTGACTTTGTTTAATTTTTTTGGGTTATATCCTTGTTTGGTTTTTGGCGCTATGTATCATGAGCCGATTCCCAAATACATCATCTCCTTCCGTGAAAAGAAAAAAAGAGACGAGAGACGGAACTGCACCATAACAGTAAGCAGCCCTACCATGCATATTCCAAGTCGACAGAAAAGAAAAAAAAATGCGAAACCATCATATTGCGTTCGTTCCCTTCGTAGCTACTGATGAGCGTATGTTCCGGCGCACGCCGAAAGCCAGTGGGACATTAAGGTGTGTAATGTTTTGAAGCTCCAACCAGAATTAGGATGTCTATTTCCTGAAATGACATCCAGATCCGGAATGAATGAACCCGGAAAGAAGATAATACGTCAGAATGAGTGCCTTTTTTCCTACTCTTCTGCTTGCAAGAAAGGGTTGGCGATCTCCTCGCTGCCGTCAGCGGGGGAGATCAGTACAATCAAAGTGCCACGGGCGACGATCAGACCCATTGAACGGGTGGTAGTGTTGCCCTCCTCATCTGTGGAAGTTAGTATATAAGAAGCAGAGATAGGGAGATTAGATTCAAGCAAGGAAATTGGAACTCACCACGCATGGTTTCCTTAACTTCGTCGAGGACCAGGTTCATCAGCTGGTCGTAACCCTTGAGGGTACCGGTGACTGTTCTTAGAGTTAGCATATATAGTTCGTAGATGGCGATGAGAGGTCAGGAAAGACCAAGAGCAGAAGAAAACGCAAAAAGGCAAAAGGCAAAAAATTAATAAAAAAGGATAAATGAGAAGAAACCAGTCCAACATACCCTCACGACCACCACTGAACTTCACCTGGACCTCCTTGTCCATGTACTTGTTGAGATCCAAGATGTTTTCCTTTTTAGGCTTCTCCTGTGCACCGCCACCACCGCCACTTTTCTGCTGGCCTTGTCCGCCGCGGCCTCCACGACCGCGACCGCCTCGGAATGAGCCTCGTTCGGACATGGCCCGCGAAATTGAGGGATTTAAAGAATAGAAGGAAGATATTAGACGAGGGAAAGAAAGATTGGATCTATCGGGGGGACACAGACTGGTATCTCTGTATCTCCGTGGGGGTAGCGGAAGGTACAAGCAAGGTGGGCGCGTATATGAGGGATTTTTAGGTTGAGGGTGGCCTCAGGCATAGTGGAAGTCTTCCGCCTTGGTATGAAGATTACCATTTACCACTGTATTATTGCATTTGACAGCCACGAGGGATCCCGCTCGGAGGTATTTTACAGGTATATGACGGGTATCTTATCTTTAATCTGAACATTTCAATGTTGAGGGCTTTTTTGACATTCCTTTCTCAATTGCATGTACTTATGTGCATTATTTATGTACTTTGTACTCTGTATATCTTTGATTGTTTCAAGTAATCTGTTCCCTCAAATTATTCCAAGGTTATCATTGTGATTTCCTCCGAGCTCCCGGGACCAAAATGTTTCAGCCCCCGCTGGCCCGTTCAGGCATCAGCGAAACTAAAGACCTCCAGGATCAAGGCTTAATTTCAGTGAGAGATAAGAAGGACTTGTAGAATGCTCATAGGATTATGGTTTATGTAGTATTCCCTCTGCATACAAGATATGTGAGACTATAGGAAAGGCGTAACTGCCGTACACCCGTTTAACCAGCGTATCGCAGGCCAGCGGAACCCTCCGGCGGGACTCCGCTGAGGACTCCTCAAGGTCACCAGGTACTCTTTAGTGGGGAGGTCCTCACATTGTGCAAGTTGCAATTGGAATTTCTGCTGTAACATTATTCATCAATCGTAAAGAGTAGAAAATACAAGAAAAGAATAGGAAAGAAATCTCTCAAATCCCGGAGGCCCCTAACGGAAATGCAGATCACGTTTTCCCTCTCCACTCCCCGTGCGTTGTTCCGTCCCTCTGAAGGTGCCCTTGCACTTTTCTCTTGTCATTTCTTCACCTTCATGAATGTAGCTCGAGTCTTATGAAAAGGAGTTATCCGCCGGTTACTCTATGCGCAAGTCCGGTTCATCTCCGCGCAAGTTCCATAATTCGCGCTCTTATCTAACACTCCGCGTCTTGTCTCTTTCCTCCCAATCTCCAATCTCTTTCTACCGCATCGAAAACCACTCCAGAGTGTAGGGCATAGGGTCTTCTCCCACTCCCACCCACAATGGAATCCCACGCTCAAACGGCGGAATCGTCTCACAAACGACCTCGGTCTCCCACCGCCGATCATGCCGTGTCGTCGAAAGTGCCCAAGACACACTCGAACCACCTACAGATTAACTACCTGGCACGACAATACCCTGACAACCTACCGCTCGTCTCCGTCGACGATACCATGCCCGCGATCATCCACCTGCTCGGCGAATACGACGGCGTTTTACACCGCCACGAGAGCATCGCCGGAAATCTGGGCGCATGCCCGCTCGGTCCAATCTTGATCAAACGCTTTGAGCGCCTGTTTGATGGACCGCCGCAAGTGTTGAAATCCCACGGTAAGGACGGACCTACGGTGACTTGGCTCGATGTGGTCGAATTTGCGAAGAATAAGCCCGAGCAGTTCAATCTGGAGAAGTCGCGCAACGGCGTGCGAGTCTGCCAGTTCTATACCAAGCAGTGTCGCGTGGAGATCAGCGAGGAGGATTTCGTTTTGATTGCTTCCGGTATGCCGCAGAAGATGATCCCGCCCCAGCCTATCATCGAGGATGAGGAAAAGGAGCTGGGCGCGCTGGAGATTCTCGAGAAGAACTTGCAACATATAATTCAGATGGCTGATCAAGGTAAGCAATCACAATATACATATATCAGCTTAGGAGCTGTTTGCTGACAATCTTTGTGTGCTTAGTCTCTGCTCGAGCGAGACAGCTTAACCATCGTTTGAAGAATCGCCGCAATGCTATTATCACCCGACGCGAGAACGACGCTTCTTTACATTCCCAATCCCGAAACGTCACCGAAATCTGGCGCGATGCCAACGGTCATGTCTCAGGAAACGGCCATGCATCATCTCATCCTTCTCCGTCTGGTTTCGTCGCTGTCAACACTCAACGTCCCGAAGGCGAACACACCGAGGAGAACTCTCTAGCCTCCCAATTCATGTTTTCACAAAACACCGATAATGTCACCATGATCAACGGGCAATCGATCAAAGGTGCCTCCCCAACAACCCGTGCGGATTTGATGAAGAGGTTTTTTACAACGGCTGACCGTCACGCCCGAGGCTATGACGACGCAACAGCCCCAGTCAATCCCCAACCACTCCCTCGGCCTCGTGCCTCCGACCCAGCAGAATACAGCCTCTACAACCCCACGACGGCAACGACAGTTGCCATACCAAGCACCCCATCATCCCTCCTGCCGCCACCAAAATCAATCCACCAAGAAAAAGACGACGGAGGCCCCTTCAAGCTAGAAATGGTAGCCCGCATGGAAGAGCTCCAGCGCGGCGAACGTGTAATCCCACCCTGCGACCGCTGCCGCCGCCTCCACATGGACTGCCTTAAGAACCTCACAGCCTGCGTTGGTTGTACGAAGAAACACGCCAAGTGCTCCTGGCGCGACGTCAGGGAAGAAGAAATCACAGCAATGCGGGCGGGAAATACCACATCAACCGTATCCCACGAGCGCCCCGACAAAGACCGCACCAGCGCCAACCTTACGCCACCTCAGTTTGGTATGGGTCCACTTCCCCCGATCTCCGCCGAGCGTGAGCATCCCCGACAACCGCCCCTTGAGCCAGAGGTCCCCGCCTACTACTATCAGCACCGACGCGAGTCCGCCCCTTCAGCCCCGAATCTGGCTCCGGGGTCTGCGGTTCCGATGGAACTCCCTTCAAATGATAATTCCCCGCGACGGGCAGTGAGTGAGACAGAGAAAAGGGACCGCCCTCATATCCCTGCTGGTCGTGTCTTGGATCGCCCGCAGGATGAGGATCCAGATGCCAATCAGCGGCTCAGACAGGCTATTTTGGATACAGTGGATCACCACACACGTGTCGCTGCGGCTGTCCAGGAGAGGGAGCGTGGTGCGGAGCGTGGAGAGCACCCTGGCGTGGCCAGTGGTGGGGGTGCTCTTCCTGTTCCGGGTTCAGCTCCCGTTTCTGGAGGTTATGACCGAGAACGTGAACGTGAGCGGGAGACTGATCGTGATCGTGATCGGCGCATGGTGCATGCGTAAAGTATTGGCCTTTCTATTGAATTGTGTACAGTCTCTCTGTCCTCTTTTGTTTTTACATATTGGGCAAATGGGTTGGGCGTAGGAGTACTATGTTAGATATCCCTCTGATTAGCGTTCCTTTTGACTTTTTCTATATCTTATTTCTCTCAGCTCCTCTTCTCTGAATAACTATGTAAACACATCTCTCTCCGTCTACATTGCCATTGCCAAGTTCTTGTAATAGAGATATTTTGCACTTCACTATTGGCTATTATAATTATAGTAGATCTTAATACCAAGGCTTGGCCGGATATATACTCTGCCCTGAAGACTTTCCGGATAGGTTCCCCCATAGTGTATGTATTATAGTATATAAGAACTACGGCATATAAATCCGACATTTACATCCGACGGGAGGAGAAGTGGGGATTGCGGGGTGAAAGAGGTTTCCATTTGGGAGTTACTGATTGGGACTTGTATCTCCTTAGGGACATCTGGAAGTAATACCAACACCTCTATAACATATAAGTAGCTTGACCCCGGATTCCAGCTCTAAACTATTTTACTATTCACCTTCCTTTTTCAAAACTACATACAAACTACACCATGGACCCCTCCAAAGTCGAAATCCCACCAATGAAAGACCAAACAGTGGACAACATCACCGACAATGTAATCACAATCAACAGTCTCTGCGAAGACGAGCGTATGAAATACATCCTCGAGCGACTAGTAACACACCTCCACGACTTCGCCCGCGAAACCCGTCTCAGCAGCGACGAATGGATGACCGGCCTGCGCTTCCTGACCGAAGTGGGCCAGATCTGCACAGACGTACGACAGGAATTCATCCTACTGTCCGACGTACTGGGTCTATCCATCCTGGTCGACTCAATTGACCACCCAAAACCCAAGGGATCCACAGAGGGAACCGTACTGGGACCCTTCCACACGCACGACGCAGAGGAAATGCCCGCCGGCGATTCCATGTCGCATGATCCCAAGGGCGAGCCCTTGCTGGTGGTCTGTACGCTGCGGGATTTGCAGGGGAGGCCTGTGGAGGATGTCAAGATTGATATCTGGGAGACGGATTCGACGGGCCATTATGATGTCCAGTATGCTGGGAGGGACGGTCCTGATGGGAGGTGTATTATGCGCTCTGATCGGGAGGGCGTGTTTTGGTTTAAGGCTATTACGCCGGTGCCGTATCCCATTCCTCATGATGGGCCTGTTGGGAGGTTGTTGAAGAAGTTGCATCGTCATCCGTATCGTCCTTCGCATATGCATTTTATGTTCGAGAAGGAGGGTTATGATCATTTGATTACGTATGTTTTGGGGCTTGTTTCTGAACATTATCATGGCTAATTCTATCATAGTGCTCTCTACCTTCGCAACGACCCTTATGAAACCTCTGATGCCGTCTTCGGCGTCAAGGATTCTTTGACCGTGGATATTGGCAAGGCAGATGCCGAAATTGCTAAGAAATATAACGTCCCCGAGGGCCATGCTCTTCTCACATATGACTTTATACTTGTGTCTGATGAAGAGACGAGCAAGTTGCGTGCGCATAACTCCAAGATCGCGCTGGACAAGCTAGGCCGGAAAGTCAAGATTGTCAATGGGCTCCCTGTGCCGGATCTGGATTAAATGTTATTAAAGAAATAAGTGTTAACGAGAAACATCACTTATATAACTAGGTAGAATTGTATTGAATGAAAGATCTCGACGAAGCAAGCTAGTCCCAAATTGAGACTGCGAAGTATAACCCATGCCTGTATGTATTCAGCTGGGTTCTGGTCTTGATTGGAATATGTAACATGATCTCAGCTATGACTGGTGCTCTTGTTGGTCCAAGTTGTGTTCTCGAGTCTGTGCATGGTAGTACGACCGGACGAGCGAGGACTGAACAGGTTTCAGCTAGGTTCTTAGACTTAGTTTGGTCAATGTTATACCACTGGTATAACCAAGAATGACGACAGTAAGGTGGTTCGACAGGATGGCCTTTGCGTCTATATAGTCACATCACCATGGTTTTATCGAGCATCTGATTCCGATTTCCCCGTCGATATCGGCACTATGTGTTCCACTTACCTTTTCTTATCCGTGGCAGCTCCATTGACCTCGGCCTTTGTCATCCCGGATGAGGGTGTCCTTGCGGAAATAGTCTCTGGGACTCGACCAGCCGCGAATGACCAGTTGTCTAAAGCAGACGTCGAGACGAGCCTGTTAGGCATTTCTCCAGATGGGCATAGAGACTGGGGAAGAGATGGGGACTGGCGTGGTGACGATGGATACCCTAGACATGGTGATTGGCCCTGACACGGAGACTGGAGAAGACATGGGGACTGGCCCGATGACGACAAGTGTCCCGAGCACGGCGACTTGCCCGGATACGACGAAGATCCGCACGAGAGATGGCCCGGTGGTGATCGCCCCAGACGAGGGAGATGGCCAGACGACGACGAACGCCCTGGATATGGAAGAAGGCCCGAACACGGAGGATGGCCAGGACACGGAGATGATGGCGAAGACAGATGCTATCCTCCAACCCCCCGCCACGGAGAATGTAGATACGACCGCGATGACAGACCATGCAGATACCGACACCATCCGATCCACCGGCCAATCGATGCCTGTCCAGGCCCGCTCTGCCACGCAGACAAAACAACATGGGAGCTCATCAGAGGAAATGAGCATACCTCCCGACTCGCCGAGCTCATCGCCAACGACAACGACCTAATCGACATCCTTAACAGCACGACAGCAAATCACACTTTCTTTGCGCTGACGAACCAAGCCCTAGAGGGACGTCCACGGGGGCGAAATGGACCAAGTCCCAAGTTCATGTCCAGCTTGCTGCGGTATCATATCCTTCCTGGTCGACTATCCATCCAGCATATCGCGGGCCACGGGACACTACCGACGAAGCTGACCGAGCGAGCCCTGGAATCGAATCTGCCACAGAGGATTGTTGTCCGAGATCACCACAACGGAGTGATGTTGAACTGGAGGAGTAGGGTAGTGGGAGCTGACATGGTAAGAAAACATCAGCATCATATCATGCGTGTGGCACACATGTACACCTGACATATGCATGTACTTACTAACCTCGCCTTAGAAAACCAAAAACGGCATAATCCACATAATAACCAGTCCCCTCCATCCACCCCCCGAGACACGCACAATGTTGCACCAAGCACCGGCCGACTTCAGCACCTTCACGCTGGCCCTAGCACGCACGAAACTCGCTCACCACCTTGACCCGGCGCAACGGCAGGGCGGGACAACCTTTGCGCCCACGAACGCTGCCTTCAGATGGCTCGGGGAGCAGGCTAATCGATTTCTTTTCTCGCGGCAGGGTGAGAGGTGTCTGCGTGCGCTGATGCAGTATCATATTGTGCCGAATCGGACGCTCTACTCGGATGTCTTGTATAGCAGTAATGGGAAGGCTCATGGGTTGTTTTCTGGCCATGATAGTGGGAATGGGAAGGGTGAGGTTGGGTGTGCTGGTACGGTAGAGGAAGACTATGCGAATGTGCGGCTTGTGACTCTATTGAAGGAGAGGGATTTGGCGGTTGATGTAAAGAAGCGGTTTGGCGAGGTTGATATGCGAGTTAATGGATTTAGTAGGGTCGAACGATTGGACTTGTTGGCGAGAGATGGGGTGGTGCATGTTTTGGATCAGGTATTGGTTCCGCCGAGGAAGATTCAGGATAAAGATGAAGGTGAAGATGGGAAAGAACTGATGATTGAGGAACTTGTGGAGAGGTTGGATGGTTGTGTCTATGAGATGACTCGGGGAGAACTGTGAGATGACTACAAGCTTACGATCCTGGAAAACAATTTGAAATTCTTCATTCCTATGTTTGTGTTTCAATAAAAGTGGCAGAGCGAGATCGGTGCTTGCAAATTAAAACAAAAGATGTAACCTTTGAGTTAACCCCTGAGACCCCTCAGTGAATGCCTCTTGTTGACAGCTGCCAGACCACAGACATGCTCGTCAAACAGGTGGTCAAAAATAGCAAGTCGGCCAGAATCCATAACGATTACCACATGTAAAATGTGTCGAAGACTCGCTAGTGCATTCGCCTAGCGGGCTTCATCAGAGCCTGAAAGGAAGACTCGAGAGCTTTCTTGACCTCCTTGTAGCTGACAATGAAAGAACTCTGGTCGTCGCGACTGACCAAATGGATCTTCTCGTCAGTTCCCGCATCAAGCTTGTTCAAACAAGTCAGCACATGGCCTAGATCAACCACCGGGTCACCTTGGCTATCCACTGAGTGGAAGACGTAATCGCGGAAGAGCTTCAGGAAGTAGCGTTCTCCGCTCTCCGACCAGCGCGGGTCAAGATCGTACTCAGGACGTTCATTGATGAAGCCAAGTTTGCTCAACAGGCGCGCAATTCGTCCATTCTCCAACTCACGGGCGAGATCAGAGCTCAGCTGATCATCCAGGTGGAGTGCGGAATCAAAAGTCGACATCAGCTGGGATGAGATTCCAGTGATAAAAGTATCGATGGTTCGCTCCTGATCCATTTGCAGTCCGTTCAGGAGCCAGAACACGGAGTTCTTCAACTGAGAGCTGTAGGCACGGGTGAAATGCTCCATGGCTTTGGTAGGATTGTGGGTGACAGTGGGCGTGTTAGCGCCAAGGGTGACGATCAGTTGGCCAAAGTTGACTAGATCTTGTCGCTGGAGATCAGCCACAGTCCGCTGGTTATCGAACTGCACCACATCAAGGATAGCGCAGGCGTTGATGCGGACACGAGTCTTAGCGGTAAGCAAAATCTTGCTAGGCTCAAGCACTCGGGCAGCAAGACCATTGCCATGAATAGCCTTGAGCCCATTGGCGATTTGGGTCATGTAGCCCCAGAGAAGTTGCTCAGGAACGTGAGCATTGGTGTGACGTCCGGGGAAGCGGGTTCCAGCGCTTAGATGCTGGTCTGCAAGTGTCTTGGACAGTGGGTGATAGTCAGTCACAAAGATCAAAGAACTGTCTTGGAAGCTGCGGCTAGTGAACGCGTCGTGAATGGTCACCACACTGGCATTGCAGACGCGCTTCCAGGCTTGCACAGAACGGATAGCCTTTTCATTGGTCAGGCGGAAACCTATTAAGGTTAGTTTGGAGCTACAACAAAAGAAGAGATGGAAAGATTGACATACCTTCAAGTCGGCGAAGAGCATAAAAGGTGCCATCTTTGCTAGACTGGGCCTTGTAGACCCAGCTTGGATAGCCAAAGGTCGCCGCATTCTTCTGATGATTGAGGTCTAGAGGGACAAGTGAATGGAAGTAGTCAACCTGGGCAGGGAGTTGGGTGTCTTCAAGTCCGTCAGCATGAGCACAAATTATTGTCAATTGCGGTCCAACATACTAGGGAGAGTCTGGAGAGTGGCTGCGGATTTCTTCTGCAGTTCTTCGCGCAAGTCGTTGGGAATAAAGAGATCATGCACGTTGCGCTGGTATCCCAATGTGTTCTGGCTGTGAGGGCCAATTGGGGCATAAAGATGGTACTGGATCTATTGGGCTGTTAGAGCTTATATAAAGTAAATAGGAGAAGGGTCCATTGGCCACCAACGTACCGGTTGCTGGAATCCAGTTTGGCTCGCAAAGAAAGCGCCTCCCATCGCGCCAGTAGGGTCATGGGAATAAGGATTTGCAGAAACGGGGCCAACGGCACCAGGAGTCATGGGGGTTGGGGTAGTCACAAAAGGATCAAATGCACCCGCCGGTGTGATTCCTCCGTTTCCATTGCCCTGGAGAGGTGCCTGGACGGGAAGATTAGCACGGTTACGATTGCCCAGACCATCGCTGAAGAAGTGCTTGGGCATATAGCGAGGCTGGCGAGGCAGATGAGCTGTGAAGAACCCGGGTGGACTGTCATCATCAGTAGTACGCCGGGGATCAAATTCAGCTGCCTCGGGAGACAAGCCACCCTGCTGCCCCATCGCGATGCTAAAGATGATACAATATGGGCAGTGGGAGAGATTGGGATGGTTAAAAAAAAATAAAAACAACCAAGAGCAGTAGCACATAATCGAGGGAATCAAATGATACGGCAGGGGCGACTGACCACGTGCTCGAAGCTTTGGGGAACAAATTCCTGGACATCAGCTACCGCCCAATCTTGGACTGGTTCTGACCGCGTTGTGGGTGTACTCGTGTTAGAACCTTTTTCTAACGTCAGTGCCTTTGAACCTCCCTTGCTCTTCACACATAGCACATACGTGATGAGGTTGTTCGAGGTTGAAAAGGGGCTGCACCAGCAGCCTTTGGAGATATAGCGGTGGACTTCTTTGGTGCTGATACACCGTTCCCAGACAGCAATGATGGGGTGAAACTAGGTGAGTCGACATTGAACCGCTTCTTGCTATCAAACGAGACAGTACTTGTTAGCAAAATTCATCCAGTTTCGTCTGAAGACCTTGTCTCGCACCTATCCGACTGGTTTGTATTGAGCTTCGTCGGGTCATGATTGAAAGCACAACCTGGATACGAATGTTCCAAATCAGCTTCACCACCCTCGCTGGCCGTGATCAAGGTTTTCCAATACCTTTGTCTTCATAGCGGCATCGCCCATAGATGGTCACGTTGCGGCACAATGTGTCTTTCGCATTCTCTATTAAGCAAAATAATTATCAGCAACTCCGTCCATCTTAAATTCGGAACTCATCACCAGCTTGCTCTAAAATGGAAGTGGTATGCAAGCCTTTGACTTCGAATCACACTCACCGCGGCTCTTCATTTTCGGTGATCCCATCGTCCGACGAGCATCCTCCAATGGAGGCTTTCCGGCAGACGCCATGATATCTGGCTGATACCCACTTGATGGTGCGGATCAGCGCAAAAAGATCCCCATTGAAACCGGACTCGGTAGGGAACAAAGGATGCTATTGGGTGAAAACCGCATTCCCCTGCTTTGATCCTATATGAATTCAAGTCACCAATGGTCCACGCGGTTGGCGGGTCAATTCCGGGAGAGCCCACGGACGTCGGGCGGTATCTCAGCCGATAAAAATAGGCATGAATGGGGTATAAGAATAAGACCGAAGTCGTCTCTCATCCCAAGGAATAATTAAGAGCGACAGAACTGATGGAAATGAAGACGCGGGGCGAGAAACGAACTCGAGCGAAGGGGGATATGCACGGACCAGGCGGTCAGAACATCAATGGGAGCTTCATCTTGAGGCCACTTAGAGCTTCGACGTCACGTCGTTCTTACCCATCTACATATTGGACTGTCTGCACGTGCTCAATGGTCATCCCCAAATGATAATACTCTTCATGGCCACCCCCTGTACTCTCTTTTGATACCACCCACATCTCTGAGTTTATGGCTTACGGCCCCTCTACGGCAAGATGTCACAACCGGAGGTTGACCTGGACCAGCTTTCCGATAACGAGAAGTCTACGCTAGAAATGTACATGGCTGTCACCAGCCAGGAACCTTCAGAGGCAATTCCGCTACTTCGTCGGTCGCAATGGAATGTTCAGGTTAGTCTATCTTCCCCGGCTCCTGGCCAAGTAAGTGTACGAGAGTTCAACTGATCCCCGCACGCTAGATTGCCATATCCAAGTTCTTTGATGGGGAAGGCCCGGATCCCCTTGAAGAAGCTCGTGCTGCCATGGATCGCCCACCTCCGCCCCAACCCAACCGCCGAACCCAGAATTTAATGACCGACGATCTGACCGAACACTTGTCGCAAGTTACTCGTGCCACAGCTACAGATCTGGCTCCACGAGTTGACACACAACCAGGAGATCAGCCAATCTACCGGCCTCCATTCATTCTCAGTTTACTCCTCACTCCATTTAATTTGGTATATCGACTCCTCTGCACTTCATTCCGCTTGTTTGGTGTCCTCTTCCCTTTCTTGCCACGCTTGTTCAACAGGACGGCGAACCCGGCGCTGCAAGGCGCTCGCCGGAATACCACTGGCCGTCGAGCCCTCGGCCCCAAGGATACTGCCGCTCGCTTTATCCGCGAGTTCGAGGAAGAATATGAATCTAACCCGATTCCATTCCTAGAGAATGGATACAACATGGCGCTTGAGAAAGCCCATCGTGACTTGAAGTATCTCATGGTCATTCTCCTATCCCCAGAGCATGACGACACGAGCAGCTGGGTTCGTGATACTCTGCTTGCACCTGAGGTCGTTGAATTCATCAATGACCCCCAGAACAACCTCCTGGTGTGGGGCGGCAACGTACAAGATTCCGAAGCATACCAAGTCGCCAACTCATTGAAATGCACCAAATTCCCCTTTGCAGCAGTTATAGTCCATACCCCGAATGTTTCATCAACCGCCATGTCTGTCGTAGGACGGATCGCAGGTCTCACTACGCCATCCGAGGTCGTGAACAAGCTCCGGACAGTCGTGGCGTCGAACAGCGAGCCGCTGGAGCGACTCCGATCTTCACGCGCCGAGCAACAAGCCTCACGCAGCCTCCGCGAAGAGCAAGACTCAGCCTACGAGCGGTCGCTGGCGATCGACCGCGAACGAGCGCGCCAGCGTCGCGAAGCGGAGCTGGCACGCCAACGCGAAGAACAGGAAGCCGCTGACCGACAGGAGGCTGAGGAGCAGCGGCGCCGCAATCTCGCCCAGTGGAAGCTTTGGCGCGGGCAATCGCTTAGCGCGGAGCCCGGGCCAGATGTCAAGGACGCCGTTCGTATTAGCGTGCGGCTCCCGTCCGGCGATCGTATCATGCGCAAGTTTGCGCCCGATGTGGATATTGAAGAGATCTACGCGGTGGTTGAGTGTTACGACATCTTACAGGAGCAGGAGACAGAGCACATGGCGAGTGCACCAGAGGGGTTTGTGCACCAATACGGATTCCGACTGGTCTCACCAATGCCTCGGGTGGTGTACCCCGTTGATGAGGGAGGGTCAGTCAAGGAGAAGATTGGCCGTGGCGGCAATCTGTTGGTGGAACTGATTGATGAGGATGAGGATGAAGATGAAGATGCAGATGATGACGAGGCTGTGACCGACATGTCTTGAATATGACTGATCTCTATGATTCAAAGGTTGCTTGTGTGGGTTCCTTGGAAGACCACGCCTACTGGCACACCGCTCTGTTTTCCGTTCCAATATCCAATGTACAATTTAGATTATTATGATTCGATCGTTATTTCACTTTTCCCTGCGTGGCCGACATACGTCTGGTCAGATTCAAATTTGGAAATTGTCTGCTCCACCGAACAGACAGACATACTCCGTATTTGGTAAGGCGTAAAAACCACTGTAGCCTGGTGCCTTTCCGGCTAGACTCGTCCGAAGGACAGACCAATCCATGGACGGACCATGAGACTGCATATCAGCCCCATGCAAGGGATGTCCACGAGGGCCTGACTCTGACAGTCATCCTGGTGAGACTACTAAGAAATTTCAAGATACGAGACGCCTTGACTCAGACGAAATGGGCATTTGGACCATTCGCCCGATTTCGTCCGTTCATTTGGTCCAGTCATAATATCATTAGGGGTAGGAGGGGCCTTAAGTACGAGTTGGACGGAGATAAGATTGTTTTTACGCGTTCAAAGATCTATCTATGATGCCCACCCGTCCACCTGGGCAGGTCTAGATATAGCTGAGTCAGCCTCGGATGCACTGTGTCCGGGCATCCGAGCCCCCCAGGGCTGTCAGTGGGACGGAAGGTGCTAGCCCCGACATCCTTCTGGAAGAAGTTGATGTTGTACCCGTGCACACACGTGTATAAAATAAAAAAAATGGCATGTACATATACCTGACATCCCTTTTTAGCTGAAATATTACATATATGTATGTTGTACTTATGTATATAGGTACAGGTACATGCAGTACATCGCATTCGTGTTCGTTCTTTCGCTTATAATAAATTACTCTCGCTTATAATGAATCCAAGATGGCCATTGTTAGCCTAATATAGTATTGCTGTTTCTTGGCACTAAGCTGCCAAGGGCTACAGTTTCGAAAAAAAAATATAAAAAAAAAAAGAAATATATACCGAAACGAAAAAATGCAATTCTCCGGGAAGTCACCAGCTCCGCCCCGGGTCTGTTTCAACGGGTTGCCCCGTTTTTATTTCCTTTCCGGACACAGGATACAATGTTTCCGAGTCCCGATCTCTAGTCTCTAGATCTTTTGAACCCTTTTTATCTTTCTTACTTTTTCATATTCGTACTTAATTCAAATTCTTCGCTCATTACTTTCCTTTCCAAGGTTTCTTTTTTCTTTTTTATTAGTCGAACCTTATACAATCTCTATATACATCCCATCCCGTTGATGGTGATCACCTCTCCTATTCATCTTTTCTAGGGATATTACCCCACTTAATCAGTCTCATTTATCAATTCGACAGTGACCGTGGAAGGTCACCATGTCGCTCCTAGGGACATTGAACCCTAACATGACCAGCACTCAAGACGTGCAGGATTCCCATGTCGCCAACATGGAAGCTCGCCGCCATGACCCCACCTCTAGCGTCAGCACCGATGACACCGCTAACGAGAAAAGCGAGATTGGCAATGAGGACTACGCCGAGGTCGAGGTCACCCGCCTGGCCCAGCAACTCACCCGTCAGTCAACCCGCTTCTCTGTCTCAACCCAAAATGCAGAGAACCCTTTCATCGAAACCCATGAGGATTCAACCCTGAATCCTCACAGTGAAAACTTCAAGGCCAAGAATTGGATGAAGAACCTCCTTGCCATCCAATCCCGCGACCCAGAACGATACCCGAAGCGTCAGGCTGGCCTATCATTCAAGAGCCTCAGCGTGCACGGATTTGGCAGTCCCACAGATTACCAAAAGGATGTGGCCAACTCCGTTCTACAAATTGGTGCCTTGTTCCGTTCGATGGCCGGAACTGGTAAGCAGAAGATCCAGATTCTCCGCGACTTTGATGGTCTAGTGAAGAGCGGCGAGATGCTTGTCGTCCTCGGCCGTCCTGGATCTGGCTGTTCAACTTTCTTGAAGACCATCGCAGGAGAGATGAACGGTATCTTCAAGGATGGCAACTCCCACATGAACTACCAAGGAATCTCCGATAAGCAGATGCGCAGCCAGTTCCGTGGTGAGGCCATCTATACTGCCGAAACCGACGTGCATTTCCCCCAGCTTTCTGTGGGAAACACTTTAAAGTTTGCTGCTATGGCTCGTGCCCCGCGCAACCGTTTGCCGGGAGTCAGTCGGGACCAATACGCAGAGCACATGCGTGACGTCGTTATGGCCATGCTTGGTCTATCGCACACCATCAACACCCAGGTCGGTAACGATTTCATCCGAGGTGTCTCCGGTGGTGAGCGAAAGCGTGTCAGTATCGCCGAGGCCACCCTCTGCGGCAGTCCTCTCCAATGCTGGGATAACAGTACCCGTGGTCTGGACAGTGCCAATGCCCTGGAATTCTGTAAGACATTGAACCTGATGTCCAAGTACTCAGGCACCACCTGTGCAGTTGCTATCTACCAGGCATCCCAAAGTGCCTACGATGTTTTCGACAAGGTCACTGTGCTATACGAGGGCCGACAGATCTACTTCGGCCGCACCACCGAGGCCAAGGAATTCTTTACCAACATGGGCTTCGATTGCCCCGAGCGCCAGACTACTGCCGATTTCTTGACCTCTCTTACCAGCCCTGCTGAGCGAATTGTCAAGTCTGGCTTTGAGAACATCGTCCCCCGTACCCCCGACGAGTTCGCCACCGCTTGGAAGAACAGTGCTGCGTACAAGGAGCTTCAGAAAGAGATCGCCGACTACGATCAGCAGTACCCGATTGGTGGCGAGTCTCTTGACAAGTTCGTCGAGTCTCGCAAGGCTATGCAGTCGAAGGGTCAGCGTGTCAAGTCTCCATACACCCTATCTGTCAGCGAGCAGGTCCAAATCTGTGTGACTCGTGGTTTCCAGCGTTTGCAGGGTGACTACAGTTTGACTATATCCGCCTTGATTGGAAACACGATCATGGCATTGATTATTGGTTCGGTTTTTTTCCAGTTGCCTGATGACGTGACCAGTTTCTACTCTCGTGGTGCCCTCCTCTTCTTCGCTGTCCTGCTCAACTCCTTCTCCAGTGCCCTGGAGATTCTGACCCTTTACGCGCAACGCCCTATTGTCGAAAAACAAGCTCGTTACGCCATGTATCATCCGTTTGCCGAAGCAATCTCGTCAATGCTGTGTGACATGCCGTATAAGATTCTTAATGCTATCACTTTCAACATCACCCTCTATTTCATGACTGGTCTTCGCCAAACCGCCGGCGCCTTCTTCACCTTCCTACTCTTCTCTTTCGTGACTACTATGACCATGTCCATGGTTTTCCGTACGATCGCTTCTTACTCGCGCACTCTATCTCAGGCTCTGGTGCCCGCCGCTATCCTGATCCTCGGCCTAGTCATCTACACTGGTTTCACCATCCCAACCCGCAACATGCTTGGTTGGTCTCGCTGGATGAACTATATTGACCCGATTGCTTACGGTTTCGAAACCTTGATCGTGAACGAGTTCCACGGTCGCCAGTTCAAGTGTGAACCGAAATCTTTCATCCCGGTGGGAGACGGCTACGCGGATGTCGGTCCGTTCAACAAGATCTGCTCGCAGAAAGGAGCTGTAGCCGGCCAGGACTTTATCGACGGCGAGGCCTACTACACTGCAAGCTTCCAGTACTCCAACAGTCACAGGTGGAGAAATTTGGGAATCATGATCGGTTTCATGGTCTTCTTCATGGCCACCTACCTCATCGGTACCGAGTACATCTCCGAGGCGAAGTCCAAGGGTGAGGTTCTGCTTTTCCGTCGTGGCCACGCCCCCAAGCACTCTGGCAGCTCCGATGATGTTGAGCAGACACACGCCGTGTCCTCTGCCGAAAAGAAGGATGGTGCTAGCTCCGACGGCGAAGAAACCACTGCCGCAATCCAGAGGCAAACTGCTATCTTCCAATGGCAAGACGTGTGTTACGACATCCAAATCAAGAAAGAGGAACGTCGCATTCTTGACCACGTCGACGGCTGGGTTAAGCCCGGTACATGCACTGCTCTTATGGGTGTTTCTGGAGCCGGTAAAACCACCCTTCTGGATGTCCTTGCCACGCGTGTGACAATGGGTGTTGTGTCTGGTGAAATGCTGGTTGATGGCCGTCCTCGCGACCAGTCTTTCCAGCGTAAGACTGGTTACGTACAACAACAGGATCTCCATCTCCACACTACCACCGTCCGCGAGGCTCTCCGTTTCAGCGCTATTCTCCGTCAACCGCGTCACGTTTCTCGCCAAGAGAAACTCGATTACGTTGAGGAAGTGATCAAGCTTCTTGGAATGGAACACTATGCAGATGCCGTCGTCGGTGTCCCCGGTGAAGGTCTCAACGTCGAACAGCGTAAGCGTCTTACTATTGGTGTCGAGCTGGCTGCTAAGCCGCAGCTGCTTTTGTTCCTGGACGAGCCCACTTCGGGTCTTGATAGTCAAACATCTTGGTCTATCTTGGATCTTATCGATACCCTGACTAAACACGGTCAGGCTATTCTCTGCACTATTCACCAGCCCTCTGCCATGCTCTTCCAGCGGTTCGACCGCCTCCTATTCCTCGCTAAGGGCGGTAAGACCGTCTATTTCGGAGAAATCGGCTCGAAGTCCTCCACGCTTTCCAGCTACTTTGAACGAAACGGTGCGCCTAAGCTGTCTCCCGAGGCCAACCCTGCCGAGTGGATGCTCGAGGTCATTGGAGCTGCCCCCGGAACCCATAGTGAGATCGACTGGCCTGCCGTGTGGCGTGACAGCCCTGAGCGTAAGGAAGTCCAAAACCACCTCGCCGAGCTCAAGTCCAACCTCTCTCTGAAGCCCGTTGCCACAACCGACAACGACCCAACCAGCTTCAACGAATTCGCCGCACCGTTCAGCGTCCAACTCTGGGAATGTCTCGTCCGTGTGTTCAGCCAGTACTGGCGAACCCCAGTCTACATCTACTCCAAGATTGCGCTCTGCACTCTCACAGCTCTCTACGTCGGCTTCTCTTTCTTCCACGCACAGAACAGTATGCAGGGACTGCAGAATCAGATG
Source organism: Penicillium sp. CF05 (assembly GCA_002916455.1). Classification (NCBI taxonomy): domain Eukaryota; kingdom Fungi; phylum Ascomycota; class Eurotiomycetes; order Eurotiales; family Aspergillaceae; genus Penicillium; species Penicillium sp. CF05. The sequence goes on from PKQL01000003.1 coordinate 245,042, forward strand.
TTCAGTGTTTTCATGCTGATGACAGTCTTCGGTAACTTGGTTCAACAAATCATGCCACACTTCGTCACCCAGCGCTCTCTCTACGAAGTCCGCGAACGCCCCTCCAAATCATACTCCTGGCAAGCCTTCATGTCCGCAAACATCATTGTCGAACTCCCCTGGAACGCCCTCATGTCCGTCCTTATCTTCGTCTGCTGGTACTACCCCATCGGGCTCCAACGCAATACCAGCGCAGACGACCTCTACGAGCGCGGCGCCTTGATGTGGCTCCTCATCTTGAGCTTCATGATCTTCACCTGCACCTTCGCACACATGATGATTGCCGGCATCGAGCTCGCCGAAACAGGAGGCAACCTCGCCAACCTGCTCTTCTCCCTCTGTCTGGTCTTCTGTGGCGTCCTCGCCACCCCGGAAGACATGCCCGGCTTCTGGATCTTCATGTACCGCGTCTCACCATTCACCTACCTAGTTTCTGCAATGTTGTCGACTGGCACATCCGGCGCAGATGTCTTCTGTGAGCCAGTTGAGATGCTCCACTTCGAGCCTACGGCCGGCAAGACCTGTATGGAATACATGAACACCTACATCAACGGACTCTATACACCAAATGGAACCGAGATCTCGCCCCCGCGTGGTGGTTACCTCGTGAACGGGAACGCCACTAGCGACTGCACTTTCTGCAGCATTGATAAGACGGATGCTTTCCTCGCGAGCGTGCTGAGTTACCAAAGTGACGCGTGGCGCAACTTCGGTATCATGTTCGCATTCATTATTTTCAACATCTGTGCTGCTGTTGGCATCTACTGGCTTGCTCGTGTGCCTAAGGGAACACGCAACAAGAAGACCAAGACTGCTTGATTTATACCATTTTGCGATTTTCTGTTCTTTTTCTTTCTTCACTGAACATGCTCGAGGTGGCTACTGTTTCCACCCCCCCCCCCCAAAAAAAAAAAACCATTCTGCATTAGACCGCCAAATCTAATCCCTCCGCTCATGTTGCATATTCTATTGTTTACATATTATACTTGGTCTTGCAGATGGGGATGCCCTAGATAATACATACATACACTAGTATAGAGCCTCTTGTTCAATTACATTACACTCTTCATTCAATCAAGCATCCGGTGCATACCAAATATAATAGATAGATTAAATCCCCTTTCAAAGATTTCAATAAAAGAATGGAGATTATGCTAGTGATAGTGTATACCGTGAAACATTAAGCAAAGGTATATGCGCGAACCGCCAACTGCAAAGAAGAAAAAAGATTGCATTAACAAAAAAAGAACTGTATACAAGAAAGGAACTCCCTAGGGAGGGAAAAAAAGGAGAAGAAACGAATGCACAACCACAAACGAAGCCTCACCACGTAAAAGCCTCTTCAGCAAAATCCACCACAGCCCCCTTCCCAATCCTCTCCCTAGCCGCAGACCTCACCTCATCAGCAAAAGCCCCAGGGCCACAAACACTAACGAGCGTCGCACCAGTCCTACCGGGCAAGATCTCATCAAGGACAACATCCGGCCTACAGCGACCAGAATGCATAAGCACTGTCGCAGACGGACTGACGATATCCGCCGCGCGACGCGGCTTCGAGATGAAAAGCTTCACGACGAGGATATCCCGTCGATTCGGCAGGCGCAGGATCTGGTCCATGAAGCTGCTGACCCAGGTGAGGTGGTCTGTAGATCGGACAGACCAGATCAGGTAGACTTTTCGCGTTGCGGCGGTGTTCTGCGCGGCGGCGGTGACGAGCTCGCGGGTTTGGAGGAGGTGGTGGGTTATTCCTGCACCGGCGCTGAAGAGCACTGTTGTGCCGTAGCTGGAGGGGTTTGTTGGGTGGGAGCCGTAGGGGCCTTCGATGAAGCCTCCTAGCGTGAGGGTTTTTGAGGGGGATGCGTTGGCGAGGTTGTAGAGGCGGCGGGTCATGCCCTTTTGGGCGCCGACTATGAGGGAGACTTGTGTGGAGGGTTTGGAGGGTTTTGCGGGAAGGTTGGATTGTTTTTCTAGGTCGGTGTATCCTTTGCCTTGGGTTGGTGGAGATTGGGTTGGGGCGGGGAGGAATGTTGCTGCGCTGCTCGTGCTGGGTTCGGCCCAGGCTATTGAGAATGGGTGTGACATCCACCATGAGATCCGCGGGATGTAGGCGAAGACGTGGCAGCCTGGTTCGATGTGGACGAGTTTGGGCAGGTGGAAGGTTACGCGGCAGGCTTCGCCAGGGAGGGCTTCCACGACCATTGTTGTTGTGCCGGAGGTTGAGATGTTGAGGTTGACGAGGCGGAAGAGTCGCGCGAGTCGGTCTCCTAGCCAGATTGTGGCGATCGTTTGAGCCCAGCTTTGCTGTGGGAGATCGTCTATTTGCAGGTGCAGGTATACGCCGAGGAAGGCGAACACTGCGGCCAGCTGGTGCAGGTGGAGGAAGGTCTCGTAGAAGGCGTGGCGAATGGGTGAGGGGGAGTGTAGGCAGAGGAAGACCATTGCGGCTGTGCCTATCAGGCCCCAGAGGAAGAAAGGGGTGTCACGTACGCGGATGAGCATGCGGCCGAAGTCTTCCTCGTCGACGGCGTTGACGGCCCATGCGGCGGTGTGTGCGACTGACTCAAAGACGACAATGCGGCCCAGCCAGCGGTGGAGAAGGTTGTATGTGTCAAAGCTGATGTGGAGTAATGGGATCAAGGGGTTGTTTCGGCCCGCGAGGAGGAAGAGCGGGATCATATTGATGACGGCCAGCGTCCCGGATCGGCCGCGCAGCTCGGCCATCAACGCTGCCTTGTTGTTGACGCTGTAGTCCAGGATGAGGCAGTACGCGAGTTGACTGGCGAAGTATAGCCCGACCACGATGGTCTGCAGTCGGGAGGGTAAAGTGCCGACATTGACAGCGGAAGAGAGCTGTAATTCCCGGTTGTGGCGCTTCTTTCCTAATGGGGCATATAAGATGTATTTCTTGATGTTGGACCACCATGTCGATTGTTCCTGGGCCCAGAAGGTCTGCTGTTGCTTGTTTGCGCTAGCTGCGGTGATTTGGCGTAGATATGCATGGCTGATCTGGGCGACTCGGCCACAGAACAAAACAAATGCCACGATGGCTAGGGAAGCGTAGATGATCTGAGTAAAGATTACATCGCGGGGCACGTCCACGCCACCCAGCCCTCTGGAGTACTCATATATGTATGTGGCGTTCGACCCGTACCCTCGTGCCGCGATATGCGGTTGGGTTGCTGCCATTGAACGGGCGCGGATATTGAAGAAAGAAAGAAAGATGTTGCGGTCTGGGCAGAAAACATGCAAGGCTGTGCTATGAACGTTGCACAACCCCCTAGTCGAGATGACGATGTGGAATATGTTTCAAGCTGCTCAACGGCTGAGATTGAAATATGAAAATCTAGATATGGACTGGAAGTGGGTGATTGCGGGGGGAATCGAAGTCGAAGACGGCCAGAGATGGATTATAAACAGGGTTGGCGAAAGTGAGTATAGATAGAAGAGACCTCTTTGATTGTATCGGACAAAGACAATGTCTTATTATGGGAACATTGTGGCTGGTTTGAGGACAATGAACAATGCGGATTGTATCGATGTGAATGAAGTCAACAAAGCGACCCAAAATAACCCTGGTCTTTGGAATTCGAGAGAAATTAGCACGTCACCAAGAATCGAGATTTGGTAGAGGCTCACTCTCAAGAAGTCGTTTGGAATGTAAGCAAGGGGGCACGTTTTCTTTTCCCTTTTCAATGGAATTGGACAATGTAGAGGCAGTCCAGACCAGATATAGGAGTAAATCCAAGTTCAGTAAAGAGAGTGTTAACAATCGAAACCGGCCGACTGTCTTTCAAAGCCAAGAGAATGGAAACTTGGAAGATGATGAAATGCAAATGCACATGGAAATGAAAGATCGGCCCTGAAGGAGTTTTAACATATAAATGGGGAGCACGAGTCAGGTCTGTGCAAAGCCCCTGTGTTGGCCCTATATGGTCTGATTATCAAGTGTTCAAGGCGTTTAAATGACCGAGAAACCTATCGGGAGAACTCCTTAAGTGACACCAAGGACGCCGGTGTTTCCAAGATGACTAGTGTCTCCTTTCGATGGGGTGTGATTTGCTGACGATCGCTGTAGATCCAGGTTCGATTCTGGGCGTGACGCCTTTAGGTGAGAGCCTAGGAAGTCTGAGACATTATTAATTATGTATTCAATCCATTTTCCCGGAGAACGGTCAAAAGTAGATAATCTTCTATGTTGTACTCCGTATATTCACATGTTCTTCAGACCGGTGTTTTATTGTAAGACAAGTTTGTCGAGGGGCAACGCACTGACCACCTGACGATAACCACAAGAAGACAACGGAGTACTCCGTACGGGAGTACAACATACAACATAAGAAAATTATATGTCCAATTGATTCGAAATAATATACGTTAAATTCATTTTCAAAAAAAAAAAACATTTACCGTCCCATCCATCCTCCATCAACGGTGAGCACTTCACCGGACACATAGCTGCTAGCCCGACTGGCCAGATACACTACGGCACCCTTGAAATCCTCAGGGTTTCCCCATCGACCAGCAGGGATACGTGCCATGATACCGGCATTGCGGTCAGCATCGTTGATAAGAGCAGTGTTCATATCGGTAGCAATATAACCGGGCGCAATGGCATTGACATTGATTCCCTTGGCGACCCAGTCGTTCGATAGCGCCTTGGTCAACTGCCCAATGCCACCCTTGGATGCTGCATAGGCGGGGACCGTAATTCCACCCTGGAAGCAGAGCAGGGACCCAACATTAATGATGGAGCCTCGGTGGCCCTGTGGGAATTCAGAGGCACCACGAGCCAGTAGATATGCGGCGAATTCTCGGCACAAAATGAACACAGAGGATAGGTTGACTTCCAGGACCTATGCATTATTTTAATGAGACATAGTGTTTCAAGGGTGGGGGGAGATTTATATTGGTTTATATTGGGGTTGGGTTCTCGACTCACCTCGTCCCAGTCTTCATCCGGGAATTTTTCCGCCGGGTGTCGCCGTTGGATCCCTGCGCAGTTCACCAAAATCTCCGGCTTCAGCCCTTGGCTAGTCAATGCGGGAATGATGCCTTTCACGGCTTGCCGATCCCCAAGTTCGGCGACATGGATCCATGCCTTACGCCCAAGGCGATTAATGATCTCGTCCTTGGTTGATGTGTTGGTGGTGTCTCTCTATTAGCAGGTTAACACATGCTTTCCCATGTATTTCTAAGTGACACACTTGAACCAAGATAATATCGGCGCCGGCCTCAGCTAGGGCAAAGGCCATAGCTTGGCCAATACCTCGTGTTCCACCAGTGACGATGGCGGTTTTCCCACTTAGGGAGAAGAGGGACATTACGTCTGCCATTGTGAATATGGATATGAGGATGAAAAGGAGTTTTGAAATGAAAAGAACTAAAGAACTAAAATCAAAAGGGAGG